>JAEAOA010001664.1:1682500-1757500 GCA_016746295.1 Potamilus streckersoni | reverse complement strand
AAGTACTACTACTATTACAACAAATAGAATCATCATAGTCTATAACAAGAAAGCTAAGATAACAGTTGTAAGATCCTTGCTGTAAATTTGATAAAGCAAAATAAAAAAAATAAATAAATAAATAAATGGAAAAAAAGTTTAAGATTCTGACATAATAAGGATATTCGTTCACTTTAAATTTTTCAGTGGTGCCGCCTGTAACCCTGAAATTGTTGGACTCAGACAAAACTGCTGCGTTTGTTTGTTCCAAACCCGGCGAGATATTTGAAGAGAACACAAAGATTAATGAAAGTGTCAAAAAAGGAAATGTAAGTTGTTTATCGTATTCTAAGATAATAAGTAATTTATGTCATAAACAAATTAAGGAGAGACATACCCTTCTCCTTTAAATACGTTCCCCGATCATATTAGTGTCACAAATACAAGTCCTACTGTCTCCCGAATCTAGCACTGCCCCGAAAAAAAAAACTTAAACGGCAACAACTCTTGTCCATTATCTCCCCTTGCCGTCTTCGCACTGCGAGTATCATACTACAAGCTATTTCACTCAGCCTAAAACTATCAAAACCAGCGCCAACTGTAGGCGGCAACCACTGATAAAAGGCAAGAGTTACTGCCTATTGGTTATATAATACAGAAAAGACCAAATTTCGTCTCAAGGAGGGCTTTATTCGCGAGGCAGGAGGTCTTACATTTCCAATGTTAACGTGACTAGTGAAGTATTCTAGGAGGAACGTAAATAAATAAATGGATTTGCTATTGTTTACAATATTTCTTAGGCGCTGCAAAGATATATAAACCATATTATCCTTATGTCGGTCAATATAAGTTTCCTGATACACAAACTTGATATTCACCCATACAAAGGCCATTAATTGCATAATTATTAACGCTCATCTAACTGCATAAAATAGACTCAGATCTGCCGCCATATAATCAGCGGGAAGATCAGGGTCCGTATTATTCATTCGACTTATGATTTGCATCAAGTAACAACGCCTCGCGTTATACTAAGGTCAAAACAATCTCTCACACATCTCTATAGTCTTAAGATCAGTAACAGATAAAATCAAAGCCAGTACGTTTAGTAGAATTCAATTAATAATTTATTTCCTATAAAAAATACAATTTTAAAGGGAATATTTAGTATTGTGAATGAAATCCCAAAAAATTTTAAAAGTTGCATCACGAGTCCAAACGTATAACGTTCCAAATAAATTTAGGTATTGATTGTACTGAAGTGTTAGCAGCATTGAATTAGATGATGTGCTAACAAACTGATGTATCGCAATGATATACTACAGAATGTCATTGAATGAATTCACAATAATCCCCATATAGTGATTTCGTCCAAACGTCAACGACCACTCTATAATTCCAATGAATACGTTAAATAAATCCTCTCAAGTTATAATCAAACACAGCTAACAAGGACAGATGTTAAGAATGAATAAATTTGATGTAAGCAACCTTATCTACAGACTGTCACCTGACTAGTGACAAAATAAATTGTATTTTCCACCAAATTCTGAAACAAGACCAGGACTGATTAGTTAAATTATATTTAATATACTAAGAAGCACAATTTAAGCAACATTTTTTTTTTGCCAAGGGGACATCCAAAGACCTGAACTCAAATCCGGGAAAGCATGATGCGTACAAATGATCATTATCTTACAATATAATCTACAATCATGCACAAAATAGCCAATATGTTTTTTTTTCTTTTTTCAAAAGACTATTACCATCTACAATGGTGGACACAAGTTAAACATACGATAAAGATATGCAGAATAACATCATCTTCCAATTCTGTTGATGTTGGAGAGTATAAACTCTATATAGACTGATCCTCCATATCGATTTTATTATTGCAGGTATGTATGTAATTGACAGAAAAACAATCTTAATATTGTTTCTAACTTTTGTTTCAAATTGAAGGACTACTTTCAGATGTATAACATTGAAACAGCATATAAGCATTACCTGAAACGATATATCTTTCTGAGCTTGTGAAAAATGTTTATTTTTCTTTTTATCGCTTAAAGTAGAAATGTTGGTATTGTTGTTTGAAAAATAACGGATTTAATAACCTGATGAAAATAACCACTATGGTTTAATCACATTTCATAACGAAATAGAATAAAAGCAACGCACATGTGCTCATGTTTGGTGGAGTGATTGCCATGTAGTTGTGGTTCAAACATAAATCAACATTCGCAATATCGTGGTTAATCCTACCTTGAATTTGACAGGTGGCATTTATACCAAAACGTTTTTTTGCATAATAGGGATTGACTGAGAAGATGCAAATGAGTGGAACTATTTTTATTTCTCAGTTTTTCGGTCATCGTAAAGGTCAAACCAACTGTAGAAATAGTTACCGTGGACTGAAAAAATTGCGGTTTCGTTTTAGCGGCGGCATTCCTTGGGGACAACATACACGATTTTTCTGTACATTATTGCGCTCATACATCTGAGGATTATTTTTGTCTCGCACAAATAGTTGAGGTGGTCCGAATGATAATACCGTTTACTCTATTCGCAGGTGTATATCAAACAACAAACAAACGTTGTATCATACACATGAAGACTGAGCTACTCGTTTTGTTTTAATGACGCCAGCGTAAATTCTAATCTGCCAGCACATGTTGTAACAGCAAAACTAGATGTACATTATTTGTAGCTGTGTGAGCATTTTTATATAAATTCTTAAATTTGTAACAGGTTTCCATCGAAGCTAGTTAAAAAGTGGAATCAGATTATACAGAGTATGAGCAAAACCATTAAGTCCCACCAACAAGTTGTGACAGAGCTACAAGTTGTGCAGGAGGTAAAAATGGATTATTGACATGACACTCCTTTTTAACTGTATTCATTCATTCATTCATTCATTCATTCATTCCTTCCTTCCTTCCTTCCTTCCTTCCTTCCTTCCTTCCTTCCTTCCTTCCTTCCTTCCTTCCTTCATTCATTCATTCATTCATTCATTCATTCATTCATTCATTCATTCATTCATTCATTCTTACTTACCTACTTTTTTACTTACTTACTTTACTTACTGACTTATTTACTTACTTATAACTTCTTTATTGCTTATTTATCTGTCGACTTACTTTATCAATTAGTAAGAACTAATTTACTAAATAATTATTTACTTGATTAACCTGTTCTGCTAATTTATGCCTGTCTAACTATTCCGTATTCTGAGGATGTAAATTAAGAATCTTTAGTAAAACTATATTATTGATGAACCTAAATTTAATGATTCTCATTTAAATTTTTGCATGAAAAGCAACAAATGAAAGGTTCCTTTCGTTCAACCTCAAATTAAAATTCTATATCATTTATATTGCAGGTAAATGTCTCCCTTTAAAATTTCGAAAACATTCTCTAAATTGCATGTTATAGTCTATGATTTCACACAAATATTGTGTACATCTGAAACATGGTTGATAAATATCTTTATGGTAATATTTTTAACAGAAATATTGGCTTGCCAAACACTATATGAGTGTTGGAGAAAATCTAAAAGTAATCCAGAACAGAAAGGAACCTATTCTAGTAAAGAAGACGAAAAGTCAACGCAAGTTACAGAAGACAATTCAAAACTTCAAGGACAACCAAAGTCAATATTGGTCAGTGAAATATTGGCAGCTTATCGCTGAGGAAAATAAACTTCGGCAAAATCTAAAACAGGTACATGAGAGAGAGAGAGAGAGAGAGAGAGAGAGAGAGAGAGAGAGAGAGAGAGAGAGAGAGAGAGAGAGAGAGAGAGAGAGAGAGAGAGAGAGAGAGAGAGAGAGAGAGAGAGAGAGAGAGAGAGAGATATCATAATATATCTTTTTAACAAAGTAAAAATATTGATATGAAAATGTGGTCATGTTTCTATTGACACTATTAAAAAAAATGGAATACAGTTTAATTACAGTATCTCAAAAAATTTTCATTGAATATTTGGAAATACTGAATTGACTCAGTCTCGCTGTACGGATCATGTGGTCGTCAACATATTAATCGACATCACAATATTGTAAACTGAAAAAGAAGGTGAAGAACAATAAGAAAATTCTTCCTTTCTAATTTATTCTAATTTAACTATTGTTTTAGGTATTATGGTCTTATAGTTACCTCTAAGGAGCGCCAGAAGATTTTTTTTCTATCCTTAAAACTACGTGTAGCATATGTGTACGGAGAGCGAGTCACCGCTAAACGAGAAAATAGTACTTTTTAAGGGAACATTCAATAATATAAAGTTCATAATTTGTTTTAAAACTTTAATTAGGCCGAGGCGGGACTGATAAAAGAGATAGAGAAGCTCTTAGAACTGGAGATTTAGAAAGGGCTTGCAAACTAGTAAGTAGCACTGTCAGGCAAACAAAAAGTTGCATTGCCAGAACGATGAAAAAAGGTAACAAGATTTTTTGCTAGTTGGTGTCCCAATAAGTAAGATTTGCTTTTGCATTCTTTAATCCATTTTTATCAGCTGAATTTGTATTTGATATCATAAGTTTAGTTTTCTTTGTACTTTACATATCCTATAAAAAAGCAAGGAATGTTTAGACTCAAACATTTCCTTTGCTTTGTTTTCGATCCAAGCAAATTATTCCTTTATTATGAAATCAATTTAAGCCTCCTAGATTTAATGAACAATGGCTGATTTTATGAACGACCCGATCATTTTCTCTTTATTGCTTGGTCACGTTCTTCATGCCCTCCAAAACCGTTAAGCATGATCCAGTCCTTCCATGAAAACATGAAAGGCACAGTGCAGTATGATGGCTCATCGTCCTAACCATTCAATATCCACAGCGGAGTGAAACAAGGCTGTGTCCTTGCCCCCACGCTCTTTGGCACCTTCATCGCTGTCCTGCTTAAATATGCCTTTGGGACGTCCACAGAAGGGGTCTACCTGCACACGCGTTCAGACGGCAGACTGTTCAACCTGGCACGACTGAAGGCAATGAGCAAAGTAAGGAAAGCAACCATTAGGGACATGCTCTTTGCAGATGATGCTGCTATAGTCACTCACACAGAAGCTGAACTACAACGCCTGATGGACTGCGTTGCTAAAGCATGTGATGAATTCGGGCTGACCATCAGCCTAAAGAAAACCAACGTGATGGCTCAGGACGCAGACCCTCCCAGCATAACCATTAACAACTACAAACTAGAAGTAGTCAGTGAGTTCACTTACCTTGGCTCTACCATCACCAACAACCTCTCACTCGATGCCGAGCTCAACAAGCGGATTGGAAAGGCGTCAACAACTCTCTCTAGATTGTCGAAGAGAGTGTGGAACAACAACAAGCTGACATTATATACTAAGATCACCGTGTACCGTGCCTGCGTGCTTAGCACTCTTCTGTATGCCAGCGAAACTTGGACCCTGTACGCCTCGCAAGGGGAAACGACTAAACGCCTTTCACATACGTTGTCTCCGTCGCATACATGGGATCAACTGGAGCGATCGTGTGACAAACAACGAGGTGCTTCAACAGGCCAAAATTCCCAGCATGGTCACACTCCTCCGCCAACGTCGCATCAGATGGCTGGGTCATGTGCATCGAATGGACGATGAATGTATCCCCAAAGACCTTCTCTACTCTAAGCTTGCCTCAGGCAGAAGATCAATAGGACGGCCACATCTTCGCTTCAAGGAAGTCTGCAAGCAGGATATGAAAGCTCTTGGAATAGAGGTCAATACCTGGGAAGAGCTTGCCCTCGACAAGTCCAACTAGCGACATGCTCTGTACACAGGCCTGAAAGCCAGCGAGGAAAAAATTTACGACAGCTCGCTGATGAGAAAAGATCTCAGAGGAAGAGGAAGCAGTTCCAACCAAGACCCGAGTCATACTTTAAGTGTAGCAACTGCAGCAAGGATTGCCACTCCCGTGTGAGACTTTATAGTCACAGAAGACGCTGCACAGCTACAAACTAGGACACCTTTCATGGGCGCATTTCCATCGTCTCTCGAGACTAACGGAAGCCAACCAACCAACCAATTACTAACTATCACTGTTTTCGTAGTTTAGTCGTAAAATAATACCTTGAAAGTTCAGAGGTATTTTTGTTGTTATTAGATGAGTTTGTTTTTTCTTCGGATTTAATAATCAATTCTCCGGGAAACGTTTAAAAGTGCTGTTCTTTATCAAAGTCTTGGACAAAGACTTTTAGTGGAAATTATTCAGTTCTAAAGCCGGAATAGTCCTTCGTGAGTCATAAAATTCAACGTGGAACCTCTGACAATTCAATACTACATTCATCTGAGGTCATCATCGCCATCTTTGAACTTCGCCGGAATTCTAACTCGGTTTCATGCAGGATATTTTAATGATATGACTTATATTATTCAATTCTGGGATTAATTTTTGGATTATATTCACAAACTGTAAGACCTTTTTTTCATATTTTTACTGTTTTTCTAGAAAATAAATTATGTTTGTTAAAATTTACAAAGATTGTTGACTTCGCTCTTATTTATGTCACTTTGAACGAGATTTGTAACACTACATTTCTGTATTCCATGTATATTTTGCAGATTTTCAGAGTCTGATTGCAGTAAGGTTGCATGTGATATCTTCAATTTCACTTCCAATGTGTATGCAATCAATCTTCCACCATCTTCTGTAAGTATTTTAGTGTTGCACATTTCGTAATCTTTTTGTTAATTTGGATTACAATATCACCGTATCAAAAGTTGGACACAGATGGTGTCAACCCAGTGTTCTCTAACTTACTCAGCATTAAACTTAATCTAAAGCTTTAAATAAGGAAATCTTGACAGTCCGTTACATTAAGTAGAATTTGGTTAGAATCACAGTACAATATATATCCTCAGAGATGGAAGCTGACACTGAAAAAAATATCGCCATTTATAATACTTTGTCTTCTTTTACAAATTTTTTTTGCGCCCCTGGGTGGTTTAGTGGTCTAAGGCATTCGCCTTTACCGATCACATAAATCTCACCCCAAGGGCTCAACCAATGTGAGAAAGTTAGAAAACTTCTTAGTAGCTTCCGTGTTTTGGGGGTTTTTGGGGTCGTTCCTCCACCAGGGCACTGAGACGTTGATATCATGATGATGGTGATAATGATGGTAACATTGTTTTCAGTGACGATTATGATGGTGATGATGATAAACAAGATAATGATAATTTATATAAAATTGTTTTTGTTGTTGATGATGACGATGATGATAACAATGACAATGACGATAAAGTTGTTTTCGATGATGTTGCCGATCATGATAGAATCATAATGATAATGAAGATGACGTTGCTTTCGATGATGATGACGATGATGATAAGATTATTACTCGTAAACATGAAGTGACGTACATTTCTATCACTAGAAATCATATAAATCAAAAGAAATATTTGTTTAATAACTTTCAACAACTTCATACTCTTACAATTTATTTAAATTTTACGCCTTTTTCACAGGGTCGTTTTAAGAAGCCAACCCCACCACCAAAAATGTTGGTCCCTTGTGAAGAAAAAAGCGAATTCGTCTAGGTCTATGGACCTGGCCATTGTTCGGCACGACGAAGAAACCTGGGATCATCAGGAAATATTTATGTCACGTGCGTTACAGCTGAAAAGACAGGGACAACTGGACATCTGAATATCAGAAAAGGTACAAACAAGGCAGTCTGATTTTAGATGTGTAAATGGGCATTTCTATCATAGAGAATGGCTCATTGTCTTTAAATTTAAACTGGGCATTTTAGCATTAATACTCCAATCGAAACCTCATGACACAGGATGATGATGATGATAATAGTAATTAATAACAATAACAACAACAACAATAATAATAATAAACATATAATAATAATAATAACAATAATAATAGTAATAATAATAACAATGATAATGATAATAATTAATAACAATAACAATAATACTACTACTACTAACAACAACAGCAATAATAATAATAATAATAATAATAATAATAATAATAATAATAATAATAATAACAATAATAATAATAGTAATAATAATAATAATAATGATAATGATAATAATAATTAATAAAAATAACAATAATATTACTACTACTAACAACAATAACAATAACAATAATAATAATAATAATAATAATAATAATAATAATAATAATAATAATAATAATAATAATAATAATAATAATAATAATAAAATCCATTTCAAAAGTCGATCTTCACTTATTTCACCACCGCATCCAAAAATAAATTTAGTTGATCAAATTTAAACATTGTTCCTACGTGATCGAGACAATGGGAGTATGCAACTTGCATAGGCTAATAAAAAAGATTTTTTTTTCAGTGCCCTTCCGTGTTTACCCAAATATTTTTCACTTCACTCAAATAGACCTGTAATGGATTCCATTTAGTATATAGTCAGACGTTTTAGGTCAGTTGCCACCACCGTTTTTGACTGATGTACAATGTACCACGCCATTGGTTAGTTGACATTACATACTTAAATAGAAAACACATGAAATCCAATATATGTTGCTAGGACAAAGCACCGAAATAGCTGCTTGATTCCTCCCAGGTGTTTATATGATTATCGGAACCTTGACTAGCGTAGATGTGCATACAAGATATTTTATAGTATTTCTCACCCCGTTTGTTCATTATTATTATTTATTATTATTATTATTATTATTATTATTATTATTATTATTATTATTATTATTATTATTATTATTATTATTATTATTATTATTATTATTATTAAATGTATTCATTTTCTTTCTTACAGGACAAAAAATCAAGCAAAAGCTTTTTTCATTTGACGGTACACTGGCTTTTGGATGGTGCAGAAATAGGAAGTTCTCTCAAAAACGCTGGGGATTTTACTCTACTTCCTCGGTGTCTGGCGCACTCAAGAGTGATGAGAATGGCACAGCATTATAAGGCTGAATGGACTATCTTTGCCATGAATAGGAATGGACTGTGATTCGGTATCAGAAAGAAAATTAATTTCTTAAAAAGATGTTGTGAAAGGATATCTTGAATTTCTGTCTCATTGTTATTTTTACTATTTTAACAACTATTAGTTGTTTTTAGCCAATTCAGATTTGTTAGGAATAAAAGTCGTTTAAAATATCCATATACATTTTCTATGAAGAAGATAAGTATTTTGATAATAATCGCTGATTGTTTTAAAGTGTTATTGCATTATACCCTTATCCTTTCAATTTTATTTGTACACACTCGTATCACCAAGGATGCCATCATCATCATCATCATCATCATCATCATCATCATCATCATCATCATCAACAACAACAACAACAACAACATTTTGCTCTAGCTTCAGTGTGCGGCTTTTATCGTGTTTGAGACAAAAATAATTGTTTAAAATTGTTTTATCTCCAGGGAACACTTTTGTTAATTGTAAAGTTTAATATGTTTCAAAATCGTGCCAAAATTAGTGCTTAAGAACCTTTAGTTTCTTGTTATTCTGATTCATAGGTGCAGCTGAACTGTTGGCTATAAAGTTACCATTTTACTATCCATAGTGATCGAGAGGATGCATTTAAAAACTTTGACTAAACTTCTTAAAAAGGACAATATATCAATATATTTTTGTTTTATGTAAAGATTAAAAACTAATGCATTTGAAATGTTATTGTTGTTATTATTATTATTATTATTATTATTATTATTATTATTATTATTATTATTATTATTATTATTATTATTATTATTATTATTATTTTCACGCTATCCATATAACTGCACTGTTTTAAAAAAAAGGTATATTTTCTGTCCTTGCTTCATTTTACATTGCACGCCATTATTTCTTGATATATATATATATATATATATATATATATATATATATATATATATATATATATATATATATATATATATATATATATATATATATATATATATATATATATATATATATATATATATTGTCCTTCTGCAGTCATGTAAATGAATTTGCTTTGCTATATCTTGCAAGCAAACCAACCCAACCAATCATTTAAATGGCATGATAAATGGAATGCGGTAGCAAAGTGGTTATTATGCTTTATTTCTAAACTGGAGAACAAAATCGAATTTCAAACCAGGAAGGACACATTATTCTCATCGCTCAACAAAAACTTGGAAAACAAAGTTTAAACGGTCTTTGCGCGTTTTGCGCTTTTTGACTGTAAAACAATCATTTTGTCTCACCGTGAAACCTAACTACTTTTCTTGTTTTTAATGTTTCCTGTAATATCAGTGTTACACGGAATATAGACACAAGTATATGCCTAAATATAACTGGAAGCATACAAATTTGACCAAATTCACTACAAGATTTCAAACAATAAAAAGCAGATTATGCTCAGAGTATACACATTATACACATTTTATTCTGAGAGCTATTGAAGGTCACGAAGAGTTATTAAACTTACTACACACTCTTTTAATGAATTTATTGCATTTAATACAATGTGTACCCTATCTGCCTCAGTGAACTCCACAAATATAGTCATCTACTTACCAAGTTATTGCTTCAACTGATCCATTTAATGATAATGTACTCACCATTACATTTTCCAATTGAAGTGATTGGGTTTCTTCTTTCTTCAGTCGCTTTTCCAGATCGTTTGTTCGTTGAAATGTTTAACAGATTCAAGAATCATGATGATTCAAAATGTTGACGCATACTTCTAAAATTTGTTTATGATTCATATTCTTTCATTTTTAATCAGTGTGTGATGAGATGATACTGATTTATATTGAAATATTGCTTAATATGTGTTTGCCACCACTTCACGTTGGTATTAATTCAATGTGTATATTCATGTATGCATAAGGTTTAGAAACTCATATCCAAGAAAGCTTGGAAAGACCCATATTTCTTCGTATCCACTCAACGTTGTGATGAAAGCTGTGAGTTTTCAAAAAACAATAGTTTGTGAAAAGATGGTATCAGGTATGTACACTTTCTAAGTACGAATAACATATCCCCTCATTCCCATTGCAAGCAAAATGCCACGGTTAGTAAGACAGATACTAGGACTGTAACTGGCCGATAACTTTTCTTCAAATCCCTCCCTGTGCATTAAAAAATGACGGTTGAGAACTCATATGGTCCTTCGGATGCATAGAAACACCCTACATGACGATTAACATTAGTTTGGAGTTACACTGAGGTTTTATAAAGAACGTCTGATGGTCATTTCTGGTCCTTCGTCACCCGATTGTCCAAGTTATGTTTTTTTTATTGATTCGACATTCTACACATAATAACGGATATCATTTTCTGACATACATGGCCATAAGGCTTACGTTGCAAGCGCAATGGCGCCATGTTCACACGTATAATATCTTAAAAGGACAATAGATTTGAATATGCAGAAGAACACAATTGTTACACTTACACAACTAATAAATTTGTAAATGTTGTTAAAACGCAGCTAGATTAGGAGCAGCAGGAAGGACGAATCCTACAAAATTTTCAATTAGAGATTTAGATAAAAAAAATAAAGTTTCCAACAAAAACAAAAATACAAACGTCAATAACTTCAAAACCAAATTCTCTAAATGACCCGCAACTTTCCTATTTTGGTTAGTTTAGTTTTGTTACTTTAAATTTGACTTTTTTTGTTTTTTGTGTTCGTTAATGGCGTTGTTTGTTTATGTAACGCTCACTCACTCGATGCCATCGCCCTCCCTGCTGCTGTGTGTCGTAATTAAATTATTTTATTAATAATAACACTAATTATGGAATCTAACAGCGCCTAAAGGCAATTAAACAATATTTCCCCGTCCATAATTATGTCAAGCAACAACTACAAGCGCGCCAAGAGTTCTCATGTGGAATTTACTGGGGATGCAGAACTATTACTTAAACCTGTTACAAAAGCTACAGAAGAAGTTACAAAACCTTCCAGAAGTCTTCTTCCCACGTTAGAGCAAACCATTAAAGCAGCTGGAAAGATAGCAAAAAGAACTCAGAATACAAACAAGAATCTAAGAAGACTCCAGGTGAACTAACTATTGCTCAACCAATGCGAGAAGTACTTGAATGTATTGACCAAGCTCGTGCTGAAATAGGTAATATAAATTATCGTATTCCAGACCTAGAACAAGAACAAGAACATGAAACAGAACAAGAACAAGCGAGAGAGAGAGAGAGAGAGAGAGAGAGAGAGAGAGAGAGAGAGAGAGAGAGAGAGAGAGAGAGAGAGAGAGAGAGAGAGAGAGAGAGAGAGAGAGAGAGAGAGAGAGAGAGAGAGAGATTGGTGATAAATTTATCGAAAATAGTATAGCGTACATAAAAAACTTAACGCCAGAGATGAATTACCCGTATTTTCCGCACACAGTTTTGATGAAAGATAAAATATTTTGAAATCCGAGTAAGCTGTAAGGCGTGATGTCCGGTACAAACGGATATTTTGCATATACTACGGAGTTGATCGGGCTCGAAATAGTGATATAACATAAATTACAATCCTATGAAGAATATATAGCTGTCTTGCGTGATTACAACAACAGCAAAGTGGTCTTATTACTCCATATCCCAATAACGTCCTTACCGACGTGGACAGATTCGAAATTCTGATAGGCGTTAAACGAGCTGGTAATAATTCCTCAGAAATCATTAATGAAGCTGCTGTTATTTGTCAGAGATAGTTTACAGGTGGTATCATGGATATTAATGTTTATCAATCCCTCATTGATGTAATCGCCGATGATTACCGCTGTGATTGATTAAAGACATACAATTAGATCAGTGGCAAGAAAATAAGATGATCGTACATAATACTCACCGTGGACCGATCATGGTCAGATTGAAAAATTCGTGATCACCTACATATATTATAGTGTGCTACAAAGATGGACATGGGGATGTTGTTCATGATACATTTGGATGGAGAGCTTCTAACGAAATCTCAATTGCAAAGGAAATGGGAATGAAAGCTATTGACGTTGTTCGTGAAAAAAGTATTGGTCCTGTTGGTGATGTTGCCGGTAAAGCATTTTCGGCAATCAAGGATCGACTAGCATGATTGATACAACGAAAACCGCAGACAGTAAAATTACACAGCAGAGGAGTTATGCCTGCAAATGTTAGTAAAATAATCAAGCTGCAAATCAAAACCTAGCAGCAATGGCAGTTCTATCGATGGCTGTTATAACAGTATCAGAAGAAGACAAAAATATAACTATTAGTCTGATAGCAGGAAGCGGTCTTCGTGTTAGACGATAACAAATACAATAAAATGTTTAAGCATGTACCTGATTCCGCACTCGTCATAGACTCACCAATTCTTAAAGATGAATCGATACGTGAATATCAATATTATTCTTATGACACACAACAGCTTAATCACTGCGAAAGAATCGAAAAACAAGTTCAGGAGGGGCCCCGAGTGGCTGAGTGGTCTAAAGCGCTCCACGATACGGATCACTGCCATCTCACCTCTGTCTGCGTGGGTTCGAGTCTAAGATTCGGCGAATGTGGATATGTGAGAAAGCTTGCCAGTAGCTTCTAGAGGGTATGTGGTTCTTTCCTGGGATTTCCTGGTTTATTCCTCCACCATTAATACTGGCCGCCATGTATCGTGTGCTGAAAATGGCTTTAAGCCCAGAAGAAGAAGAAGAAGAAGAAGAAGAAGAAGAAGAAGAAGAAGAAGAAGAAGAAGAAGAAGAAGAAGAAGAAGAACAACAACAACAGCAAGAAGAAGTAGTAGTAGTAGTAGTAGTAGTAGTAGTAGTTCAGGATACAAGGATATATTTCTTAGCAACTGAGGCATTTTCTGAAGTCAAAGGTGAAATTTTAAAAATAGATAATACTTAAAATGAAGGTGATATTAAGGTTGTTTTTGTAAATAATGGCATAATGGTGTTACTTGACAGTGCTATGAAAATTTGCGACGGAAGTAATATTGAATCAGTTCAGAAAGACGTCGTTTCCACTACAATACATGGCTTTACAAGATACAGCGACAATTACTAGTTGTCAGCAGGTACAAAGGATACAACTGATCATCTAGAAAGCAGTAATATAAATACGGATATTGTAAGAAATTCCGCATGAGACGCACAGACTCTCCAAGTAATATCAACGAATCCAGAATTCAACTTAAGATTCGTAGCACGTAAATCAATGCTGAAAGATGGAAATTGAATATTTTATGTGCAATTCCACTGTAACATATCTTTGGATTTTGCCGATATGTCAGAAAGTTTTTTTGAGAGCAAAGCACACAGTTGTAATCGTAAGAAAGGCTACAAACGATGATGCAATCTTCCGCAGTTCGGTTATGCAGGTAAAGTAATACTGACAAAACTTTCATTTTGGATGTCATCAAGTAAATCAACATCGTGGTTGACAATGACAACAGATAGTGTCTAAAGCATCATTAATAGTTTATTTACATGTCAGATAGCATCACAGCAAGGTGTCTCTACAACGCGACATATATTTGTTGCTTTCCAAGATGCCGCATGATTTAAATCACAAAATCATAGTATAATAATATTTGACAAACTTCGTGTCACTGAAGTTTCACTAAGAATAAATGGACATAAAAGAATCATCAGAAAATATATTACCTTTTGAAAATAATCAATTAGCGCGTGCATATCATTGTTTGGTGACATTCATGGGGCGTGATCAAAACATTCAATCTGGTCTACAAATATCAAAACTAGATTTTACGACGCTGTATACGATCTATTATTTCTCACTGGAACATTTGGCTTTAGTTAGGCATTCTGTCGCTGATATACACTTCGAGATTGTGGGGCAAGAGGATCAATTTCTAATTACAGAGCAATAGCTCTTATACTCAGCGATAAAACAATGTTGCTTGAAGGTGTTGTTGGAAGAATGAGAGCCATTGATACCCCAGTCGAAAACATGTAATTAAATCAAGCATAATATAATATCATATCATTACTTTCATGTTACTCTCACTCCTGGTCGGATTAAAAATATACAATCAGTATCAAAAACGAATTTGGGAATAAAAATAGTACCTAAATCAGCACAGATCGCAGGTGGTCCAAATAAACTATCTCTAACAGAACTCAGGCATTTCAGTCAAGCCAAACGATCAAAAAACCGGTGTACGACTAGATCTTTCTACAGGTGCCATTAGCGACATTGCCAAGACATCTAGTATATTTCAACTTCTCGCAGCTATACCAGCGTTGAAAGCCGCTGAAGCCACAGCTTTTGCAAACGCAGCTGCACTAGAACTGCTGTTGGGATGGCATTAAAATTATCAGCAGGAAAAGGAATAAAACCTTCCAAAGAGGGTAAAGGTCTAAGACTCCCAGTATGGTACGGAAATGATCTAAGACTTCCCTGGTTACCTCGGTGATTCTTCCCATGGCCAATTTTGATTTACATGATGCTGCTGAGCGATAAGTATAAAAACTTTAGAGGTGTTTTATGTGTGATCAATTATCAAAACAACAAAATCGTTTTAAGACCGGTATCATCAATCTCGATGGAAGTTCTTGCCTATACTCATTGGGTTGCATGAGCGATTGATCGACGTGGAATTATTTATTTTGATCCGAGTAGACTGGTACCACCAAAGGAATTTTAAAAATGTATTGGCGAAGTGCTAACTTCCTTATCCACCAATATGCGGTCGTGTAGTAATTGCTGTACTCCATGCTATTTCAAAATCTTTTGATGCACCTCATAAAGTTGTACACAGGTATACGAGTTATGTTTCAAATAATCAATGATCATAAAATGGTTGATATTTATGGAAGATCCTCTATCACATACAAGAAGAAAGAATATATCGATTTATGACAGTTAAACTCAGTATTGATGGAAATAAAATCGTTGTTTTAAGGGAGCCAACAGGTGATAAGATGCTGCAAAAATGAAATATGTCCATGATAAAGATACTACAATCGACGACAAATTAAATGCATTAAAAACTGAGTATAACGTTTACGTAAATATGTTTTTGAATACTCGTAAACATTTTTAAAAACAAAATAAAATCGCAGATGATTTCTTTGGAAGTCCAATGGTTGTTGACATATAACTCTCTGAAATTAATAAAAGGTTAGAAGATATTGTCAGTGAAATTACTGATATCGGTCAAAAACTAACCTGATAAAAATTTCTCATAAATAGATTACCAATGTGGCAAACACAGTATCATCAGATTCATCAACATGGTCACAGCAAACCCCCACCACCATCGAACATACCGCGGGAGTCACTGGTTTGTTTCAATGGCATCATAGAAACCATAATTTTCTGGAACCGTGTCTATTGTGTTAAATCAAGCGGTCGAAGAAACAATTATACTGGATTCAACTAATAAACAATTTACCACAACGTCTTACTGGTGGTGTCTGGAATTTGTCGCTGGAATACCTCAATTATTACTTAATACTTTAGAGTATATGATTTGACAAACGTCAGATCTGAATATTATAAATTAATACAGGTACGAGCAAGTGTGTTTGTTACAGACACAAATGAAACAATGTACCATTGACGAGTACACAGTAAAAAGAAAAAAATACCGCAGTCGTATCGTTGTTGCCGATATAATTGTTTATCCTGCATATGTCTTAGTCTCTGGAACAGCAACTTTATCAGATCATTATCAGCCACAAATAGAATAGCACCAATAATAGGAATTGGTGTTTCAGTTGTAACCGGTGTTCTTGGTATTCTTAATATAACTGCAAAAAGATATCTACGTGTGCGGCTAATAAATTATACGAATATAAACTATTGCTATCAGCGGTAAAACACGTACACACCAAGTTGTCATCGCTATCATCAACGCTCAATGATAATGGCGCAATATCCGATCAGGAATTTGCAGATATGATCAAAGTTTGCCACGACACCTCGGGTTTGGCAGCTGTAAATCAAAACCCGATGTCTCCGACAAAGACAGAGTCACCTTAATTTAAATCAGGAAGTGAATACTACTACTACTACTACTACTACTACTACTACTACTATCATAAATGATGACATTACAAGAACTCGTCCAACAAATCGTCGCTAACTACAATGATATCAACGAACTCAACTAATCCTGAATTCGACGTTATGTTCCCAACGGCAATTCCAGGCAAAGAAATAGCATTAGCACAATTGCGGGTATATCACTGCATGCCAAATATTAAATCAAAATCATTCTGTGGGTGTGGATTATCCGCACATAACTTATTAGTATTTTCTTATAAAATAAATTTGATGGAACGCCAGATTGGCAAGTTGTATGAATTCCTACAGGTAGTTATCAAATCGAACAGATCCATGATGAATTCCAACGCAGGATTAAACATATCACAGAAAATAATCTAAAATTGCTGTTACGGTTCATGAACCAACAGTATCAGCTGCGATAGAAATATCAACATCCGACTACGCGGTAGATTTATATCAATCATCGATCAGAGCTGTGTTAGGCTGGCCTACTACAAGGACCAACATAACCTAAACGTGATGATTATGTTTTAGATAAACTCACATTTACATAATATCGAGAATATAGAAAAACACACCCATGGAAATGGATACCTGCAAAGGATGCAGAAACATAATCTGTAATACTTATTTATGTTGATCTAGACTATATAGATCAGTATATTATATTGATCGCTAATCCCGTGATGAACTTATCGATGAACGGTTTATTAATTCATCCACGAATATGATTTAAAGTGAACATCAAACTGTGTCAACGACTCTAAGACAGTTATTTCAAAATTAGGCACAAAAGTGACCCAATTATGATATAAAAAATCAGATCATTGAAATGACACAGATCTAAATCAGGTTGTATCAACATTGAGTTTATTAATCAGGTTAGTATTACATCAGTGGCTACTGATAAGGGTCTCGCAGACGAAATAATAACCACTCACAATTGTTTGCAAAACATCATAAAATAACAGAAGCAGATATAATAAACTTTATTTTACCCGAATTTAACGACGACAAACTGTTAAAAATACCGTTAGTGATATTATCGATGAATACTTTCCAAAGATCGTAGACGCGTGGAGAAAAATAACCCCTTCCGGCGATTATTTTCAGGCATGACAATGATCTATACGGCGGTGGTCGTTAACGAGTAGATACTGAAGAATTCAAACAAGTACAACAGGTTTACATCTATATTAATTTACCCCTGAAATACCACCTGTATTTTTTAATTGTGTCAGTACCCGTTAATCTGGTTTATCTGCGATGTCATAATCATCTATTATCACGGATACATGTTAGACTTACTAACCAAGCAGAACACTTACTTGATTTGAGGAATCAAGTTAGGACAATAGTTTCTATGTGAGATCGTAGATATTCTCATTCGAGACTGATTTCTTCTCAAATTATATTACACAAATAATGGGTGGAACAATTGCTAGTGTGATATTATTGTCTAAACAAACTTTGCATAAACATCCTCGATGTTGTAATCGATATAGTAAAAGATTCTGAATTATAAAAAATGAAAACTCTGAATTAGAATCATCTGAATCTGAATAAATAATATCATCAGGATAAATATTATAATCAGACTTTGAGTCTAAATAAAATTATCAGAATAAAACCTATAACCTAAAAAAAATTATTTCTAAATCTGAATAAATATTATAATATATTATCGGAATAAATATTATAATCAGAATCTGAATATTTTACAGTATAAGAAAAAAAAATATTATAATATGAATCTGAGCCATTTTTATAATCCTTCTTGACTTTCGCCAGTGACTTTACAATGGATTGCTTCACGTAGCGACGAAATCATATATATAAATTTATTTAGCAGTCGCACACGTTTACTCATAATTGCTTTGTTTCGTATTCACATGATTTTTTGATCTAACTTTCTCAATCACGTTAGCGAGTGACACAAAGTTTTGAATATATCCATCATCGACATAAAGTAGAGATTGTTTCAATGCCCGTTGAAGTAACTTAATTAATCTATACTCTATATCTCCTATCATAGTTTCGTTCAGGTAGCTTTTCAAAAGCATTTTTAATTTTATTCCGTTCCAATTGTTCTAATATTTCTATATTCTCATTACTTTATATTTAAATCTCAGAAACAATTGCATGACTATTTTCCGAATTCATTATATAATAAATATGTGTTTAAATAAAAATATTTTCTGAATATTGAATCAGAAAAATAATTTTTATGAATCTGAATACTTCCACGTTACTGTTTAATATTTGTATTTTTATTCAGATTCTGATTAAAAAAAATTTTTATTCAGATTCAGAAACATTTTATTTTTTAATTCAGATATAGTTTTAGTTTGATTCATGAATAAATATTTTTTTCAGAAATATTTTTATGAAAATTATTTTATATTTCTGGCTGAGATTAAGATTTTTTGACATCATTTGAGTTACACCATTGTGACAAAAGTTAAAATATTTTATGTGTTCGTATTGTTTCCCATATATGTGTGTTTCTTGTATTATTTGTATTAAATTTTATTTTTTTAAATTTTGAATAAGGGTTTGTACATCATTAAAATCTTTTATTTATTCTAATATATCGAATTTCTTGAGTTGTTATTTAATTCATAATCATAGTTTCCTATAGGTCTAAAGTTTAAATAAAAGCAAAATTATATTGATTTTTATTTATTTTTTTATTAAGTATATCTTATAGTTTTAAGAAATATATCTCTATTTTAATGTGTCTGCTTTGCGCATAGGTTGTTTGAGATCTTAATCAGGTACGAGCAATATTCTCACTACGCTTTCGCGATTACGTGAACACTAGCTCAGGTGCAACTAGATTTTTGTTTAATACATGAATGACAATTTTGACCGTAAATATAATATTATGGGGCTATAATTAGGTTATTAATAAGATTTATTAAAACAATACATGAATAATTGTTTACTTTAGTGAATTCAATCGTAATCAGTAAATTTTGAACATTTAGCTATAATATTTATTGGTAAAGTTGTATTAATAATGTTAAAGAAGTTATATCAATTCTTATCAATGTTAAGTTCTATCTCAATAGTCTTAATTATCCAAGTTATATTAAAGCTTAGTGTGCAATTATTATTGTTAAGTTCTTCGCATTTGTTTAAGTTATTTAAACTTCTTAGTGATAAGTACTGTTTAGTACGTGTTCTTTGCATTCGTATATATTGTTTAAACATTTCTTACATAATAAGAATCATATGTCCGTTTTTCATTGCGTTAAGTCATCTTTTAATCCATACAGTATGGCCAGTATTCTTTCTCGGATTTGCCAGTGCAACTTTGTTATTCCTGACCAGATACACGAAAATACAATATTATGGTCAATATTCCAGGAACGAATGAAGAACAAAAACTCATTCTTAATGATATTTTTGTAATTGATGTTAAAGCAGTTGAAAATGCGTTGAAGATGGACAAATCACCATGTAACTTAGGTTACTACATAACGATTCACTTGTCACAGGGATTAAAAATTTCCGATACAAATATTTGGATTATCAATGATCGTATCTAATGGTCTAATTTAGTTTATTTGGCAGTTTCAATGGTCAGTAAAATATCTCAGCTGAGAAGAATTGTAATTTGTCACGTAATGACAGAGGAAATAACTGATATAAACATTAAATATTTTGTCAGGAAAAACTAGCTAGTTATCAGCAATCTGACAAATAAAAGTGAGTTTTGTCTCGATATTAATTTTATCATGACACTGAAGCAACAACATAATAATCATTGTGCGAGTTGTAAAACAATAATATCATGGAAGTATTCGAATAATAATCCAAAACAATTCATTGTGGACAGAATTAATAGTAATCTCGGTCACACACTTGAAAATGTGATATTGACATGTCTTGAGTGTAATCGACGTAGTGTTCTGCTTTTATAGAAGTGAAGTCGGTGGTAATTCTGTGTCTTCGGGAATTACTTGTAACTGATCAATTACAAATCCATGCTGAGGATCAGTTCAATCTAGTTTGTAGATTACCGATCTAACCGTGGATGCTACCACGCTGGAAAGTTTTAGGTGTGGTCACGCACCAAATAAGATCAGTTGCTTTTGTTTTGCCCAATTCAAGTTCACCAGGTTCGTAGAGATATCTTAAAGTCAAATCACCAAGTGCTGGTTGTTATGAGAAAGTTATATATATATATATATATATATATATATATATATATATATATATATATATATATATATATATATATATATATATATATATATATTGTGATAGCGCTAATGGGTTTCACAGAAGTCGTACTAGTAATTTCAATAACGAAGCAATCACAAGTGGTAGTCTTGGAAACCATTCACGAGATCTATTACGGTACGGTCTATGGACATTTCATTGCATATTTATATCAACATAATCTCTTAGCAAGTGTTAGATTAAATCGTTCAATGACTGCCTGCTCGGGATGAACTGCGGCATGTTTTCGTCTGATTTTGACATATGTTTTCATCAGAGATGATACTACAACAAGAAATTCCTTGTCAGGATTAACCTATAGTAGCTGTGACAATCGTAGACGACCGCTTTGATAAACTCGTTTAAACGTTTAAAAGCAGAAGCAACTTCGGCTGTTGCTTTAGTTGATAGTGGTTCTGCTTCTTTATATCTACTTGCAACGTCAACGACAGTTAACGGGTATTTGTGTGCGCGTTATTGACGTCTACGTGTTTTAATAGTATCATGACATAAAACAAAATATCTTCATTGAGAGCACTAACATCAAATTAAATTTGCCGTGCTAACCAATTCTCAATAATAGAAAATGCAATATTTGCTGCATCAGCAAGTTTACCAATCGCTATTTTAGTCCTCCAATATCTTCTTGGGATATATGAAATTGATTCCATTATAATAGTTCATCTATGATTAATTATCGGCTCCTAGCACTAGATTACATTTCATCGCATATATTGCTAGGAAACTAGCGAACTTATCTCTGTGAGATTTAATTTTATGGAATTTGACGAAAGAATGAAATTAACATATGCAATATGTCTTTATTGTAATTCTTTATTTTATACGCAACATCATGAACATGACAGGTTTGATAAATATGGCAGGCTTGATAAATCGCATTTATTAGATACTCCCCTGGTGTTGGTTGGTCTCGTTCGTCAATTTGGATATCAAGCCGGGTTGTAGGACCACAATAATTATATTTAAGAAGATGATTATTTTCTCCTGGGTATTCAACCCATGAGTTCCTGATAAATTTCCCAGTGAAGCAGCTATATCACCTCCTACCTTTTTACGGGACGAAATAAATTTGTATGTGCTTGTATGACATTTTACACATTTGCCTGTACGTACTCACTTTTATTCTTGTTGTTGTTGTTAATCCACTGGTACCAGTGGATTCTCTGCATTGAACAGATATATTCATATTATTTATTAAATTCTGCAACATAGATGTCGTTGACTTCACAGCGAATCAAGCATCATGTAGCGCTACCAAATTCTATCAGAGCAATTGTACTAGGCCCATCTGGGTCTGGTAAGACGTAATTATTGCTTGATCTGATAATGAGAAGGTTAAAGTGTGGTAAATTGCATTTGGTGGCACCATCTGTAGATGATAAGCAATGCTATGATGTGCTTAAAGACTTTGATGAAGAAGTGAAGCCTTTAGATGAAGATGATGATAATGATATTGTTGACTTTATCACCGATATTGATGAGGCTCCATCTGTGGATGATCTCGATGGACGTAGTAATAGTCTCGTAATATATGATGATATGATGCTCGACAATCAAATCCCACTCGGATATTTTCCGGAGGCAGACACAAAAATACAGATGTGTTTTATGTTACTCAGCGATATACACAAATTCATAAGGTGATCAGAGATAATTGTAATCTTGTGGATGTATTTAATGGAGTCGATACATATACTCTGCGAAACATTTATCAGACTTGGTGTTCAGGGAATATGGATATGATCAAATTCAAACATTTCTTCTCAAAATCGCAATCTAGACCAACGGATTTATCTCGATAAATTTACATCATCCTCCGTAGCGATATTGTATAGGTCTGGACTAAATGTTTGACTGAGAAACACAGCAGCAGGGAGGGTGACGACTTCAAGTGAGTGAGCGTTACATAAGCAAATAAGGCCATAAGAATGGAAAGCATAGACAAAAAAATGAAGTAACAAAAATAAGCTAACCCTAATAGGAAAGTATAACGTCTGTTAGATATTTCGGTTCTGATGTTATTGACGTTTGTATTAATGTATTTTTTTGTTTGTTGGAAATATAAATATTATTTTTCATCTAAATCTTTAATTGAAATTTTGCTTTCGTGTGATATGGAGATGGTTCGAGAAACGTTGATATCAAACAATACGATTGTTATTCTTACAGAAAGAGAAATAAAGAAGTTTACAATTAAAGTTTACGTAGTGACACCGCAGGTCAGATATTTTTGCTTTACTTGATGCTTTTCCAATACGGCACCCTACACCATCGCCACTAAGTAAATGCCATCAGACGATTTAGTAAACAATTTAAGATATTATTCCTACTCCGACATGCTCAGTGGAAAAGTTAAAAGTGTAACAAAATAATTTCAAACAATTGATTCATTTATTTTGTTTGTTGAGATATCTTGTTAAGGCCAGTTTATTTCCGACTTGCAATTGAAACAAAGTTTCTTCGTAAAAATTTGGGAGCATGTGTATGTTTTTGCAAAACCTACGAATAACGCCATAACGCAATCCTTCGTTTCGCATAGGCGTAGGATTTTCTCGTTGTCAAACACATTAATTTCAGACGTAGGTTAATCAAGCATGAAGTCTTCAATCCTTCCATTTCTAAATGGAGTTGATCTATCTTGAAACAAAGCCACAAAACGTATAAGCAAACGAATAAAACACCAGAAACAAAATAAAACAAAACAAATCAAATAAAAATCAAAACAACTCACTATTTGGACGTACAATTTTAGCATGATGGGATATATATATATATATATATATATATATATATATATATATATATATATATATATATATATATATATATATATATATATATATATATATATATATATATATATATGATGCGATCAAAATCGGTATCACCACCAGGACCATACAGCAACAAACAATGATAAAGTTGCCTCTATTCGATGATATGGTGATTCGGAGTAAGTTCTCAGAGGAGATACCATCCGTTTTTCAGATTTGAATCTCGATCTAAACGCAACAATTAGACCAGACAAGGGTGTAGACGATGATAGCAAACCATATATTGTTAAGAATTCTTTATGTGATTCATAATGACATACTTTATAAAAATGTCAGGGAACTAAGCATTAATTTCCCTGCCACTCCGAAGGTGATGAAACTCAGCGTTTGTACAAATAATTACAAAATAAAAATTTCTCACCAAAACCAACAATTCAGCAGATACGCATATGTACCTGGCCAGGATATCCAAAATAATCAGAGGGAGGTACAAGACATTGGAAAAGATTTGTCGCTCTCTGGTGATTGGCATATCTTACCTAGTTGAACTCAATTGCTGAAAGGAATTGCATTAATTCAATGAAAGTTCCTACACCTTCAAGTGTAGATATTACAGCCAATGATTAAATAACCAGTTATTAACATCAATATTTGGAATGAACCTCCATTTGGATATTATCTGTTTCAGACCGACAACATTTATAACTGCTTAATGATATCATATCCTGGTTATTTATTAGCATTTGCATCAGTCATAGATAAAACAATTAGTTTATCATCATTTTGCGTGGCCTTTATGACCCAGAGAAAAAATATAATGCAAAAATAACAATGAACATGTTTATTTGAGGCTGAAAATCATAAGCAAATTGATAACGCCATTATATTTTTGAAAGATTTGTCAACGTATGCAGTTGTTGAACTAGTTTTTGTTACACAGTTGAAGTGATTGCTTTTTCTATTAATATATAATGACACTGGTACAACGCCAAAACGTGAAAACGATCACTTTTCATATATGTGAATTAACTGTTGGGATAACTATTTTTAAGTAATAAAAAGGTCACTAAGTAAAATGACAGCCATGATCCTTTGTAACCCCAAAAGATAAGGTCTTATTTTGTATATATTTGCACGCCGCAAATATATTGAATTAAAAAACCACAAGTATTAACTAGTTCCAGTTAAATACTAAATCGGTTCAGCGGATTAGTTATAGTACTAGTGAACTACTAGATTGTTCGAAGGTATTATTAAATCGTTTTAATGCATTAGGATCAGTTAGAAATTCATTTTAAAAGATTGCTGAACCATGCTAACAGATTTTTTTCTGACGCATTACTAATTCGGTCCAACTGATCTCTAAATGTTCAAAGGGATAAGTACACCGTTGTCAAGAATTGGTAATTTTTTTGGGCGTATTTCTAAATCATTTTAAAGGATTACTACATCTTACAAATGAACCATACATATTACTGTTTATTCATTATATTATTATTGAATAGTATAATGTTTCATTCGATCTAGGCGATGAAATTAAATTTGCACCGGGAGACAAGATGCAAGACGAATAGAGAATGCTAAAGATTTAGCTCTCTCAAACCACTACCCCACCAATAAATCAGCGCAGGGGTAGTTTGTCGCAAGGAGACAAATATATTTGAGGTACTTTAATCTTTTTTAGGGTGGGGTTCATAATATTCACCTCATCTACACCCCAATGATCCCACCTAGCGATACGCCTTTTATTCAGATAAATGGACATGGAAGGACTTCTGAACATTTTTGTTTGATTTTAATATTGGCTGATTAGAGATGGTAGTATTTATGGCACAAACTTTTCAAGATCAGAAAAGGAAAACATAAATCAAGATAGAGGAATTTGAAGCAAGAATAAATTATTTTGGATTTAAACATATATTTCATTTTGCTTCTCCTTTGATCGTTGTATACACTTTCATCTACCGATTGAAAAAAGCCTCCGTAAATCCCTTGCGGTGTTATTTCCTGTGTGATTCGGTAGCTGTCAGTTTATACCATGTTCAACAACATCAAACTCCTAATTAAAGGAAATCAGAGACTACAATGTCAGCACCAGACAAAACTCTATGCATGTTTTTAAGTGCAACATGCAAATCGGATCGACCGAGGAAAAGCAAGCATA
This sequence comes from Potamilus streckersoni, assembly GCA_016746295.1. Classification (NCBI taxonomy): domain Eukaryota; kingdom Metazoa; phylum Mollusca; class Bivalvia; order Unionida; family Unionidae; genus Potamilus; species Potamilus streckersoni. The sequence continues at coordinate 1,731,378 of JAEAOA010001664.1, read as the reverse complement.
CTGCAAATCATAAACCTGCAAACGAGGCTTAAACATGACAGCATTCTTCGAATTTTAAATCCTCATGTGCTTTGTGCAGTTTCAGCCCAAGCAAATACAGGCTATGCTTTCCAAAATTTAAACACAAGTTTATCATCAATCTAAAATTATCATATTTTTATTGAGTTGGTGCACCATTTCAACATTGTTCTAGATTATTTTCAGAATGGCAATTCTTTGACAAAACTACAACTACTACCTGTAAGTTTTGTAATATGAAAGAAACTTTTTGAATGGTTCGTGTACTTATGTTTTATTGATCCCGTTTTTGTGTAATTTAGTCATCTAAGAATTTTTGGTAAGGCCAGTGTTCATGGGATATTGTTCTCTGCACTTTGCGAGATAAAGTTTGTTTTATGTGTATTTGACAAAATAAAAAAATACATTCCAGATATAATAAATTTTGTCGTTAAATTACGCAGTTTATGTTTAAAGGCGCTAATCATTAAATATTCAGAGTTATCAAAATTATTTTGCAATTTATAATATCTATATAAATATGAAGCTTATTGTGTCAAGTACTGAACTTTTCTGTCGCGATTGTCAGCATGCATGGAGAATTTGTTTTTCACTTGGTAAAACTATGATTTTGAATAAAAACGTATTTAATAGCAATTATATAACGTTATCTCAAAATTAAATATTTTGCTTAAGAGAATGGTGGAGATAACATGTGTGATCCTTTGTGCGAGTTCGATTATTGCGTTTGCGGTCTTTCCCGAACAGATGTTTTTGTGTGGTAGAAGTTGTAAATGACAACAGTTTATTTGCGAACTTATCTTCCCTTGGGATGAGTTTGAAGCACTGCACACTTCATGGATACTACTACCGCCATATGAGATTCTAATCGCCTTATCGCTAGAAGAGGAAGTTTTAATGACAGGAACATAACAGACGGCTCTTTGTTTTAACACAAGGTCACTGTATATGAAATATAGAAGAAAAAAAACTAACGAGACCTTTTATTGAAGTACTTATTTCCAGGACAGTTTAATACAGAACAATATAATCACCACAGTTATTAAAATCAGAAATAATGTCAAACAGAAGCGACAATTTTAGTGAGAAAAAAATAAATTTGACGGACATTGATAGCCAAAAAAGTAATTAATATTGTCAATCTCTGTAATTGATTTAAGGAAACCAGCTATAACATCAAACTAACTGATATAAGTAAAGTTCCTAAGTTTTAAAGTCACCACTTAAGCTCGATTACATGAGATACAGTTTATGGAAACATCAACTTATGAAGAATCAATTATATATATATATATATATATATATATATATATATATATATATATATATATATATATATATATATATATATATTTATATTGTCTAATGCTTTGGAAACTAGAAGTTGGTTAAGGATAAGTTATAAACATCAATTATGCCTATGTCGCTATAGCAGATGCAAACTATTTCTTTGATGAGTCCTGGAAAAGAGGAAGCACTTCATTTTATAAGTTCAAGCGTTTTGTTTGGTGTTTACCAGTGTACAATCTGAGCAATGTAAATGAGCGGTAATCCATCTGCGTAAACAAGCTTTGACTATTAAACAATCATGATAATGGATAAGTGGATCCAATTTATTTTGCTTCGAAAGTACCTTTAAAACAACGTTTTTTTCAAATTGAGATAATATTTTTTTATGAATACTGTCTCATCTCTTAGGTTGTAGAAAACTTATTTCCTCACCCTGGCATAAAAAAGCAAGGTAGAGCTGCTGGGCGATATCACATTGTACCGATTTTCAAACAACATTAGAAATTTAAAAGCCTCTACTCGGTTATAATACTGGTAACAATATTTTTCTCTTGTGAATGATGATGATTTACAAGAATTGGTATGAAATTGACACTGAAAATTATTGGCATAGTTCACCATAAATGAATGAAAAAGTATTGCTTCTTGTTTCAGTGGTTTCGTTCAGTTGTTTTTATCATCACTCCCTAACACAGAGGCAAAATATACAGTCTCAGCAGTTTTGAATTGAACTTAGACGGAAGACAAACAACTTGAAAAATAGGATATTCAGAGTCTTTCAATATCATTGAAGGTTGACTGGTTTTGTGAGATACAATGTAATCGGAAATATTCTTGATTCAAACATTACTTCGAACAAAATGTTGCAGAGCGCCAAAGTTTAATACAATTTGAGCATGAAGTCAATTTCTGTACTCAGCTGGCTTCGCGACTTCAGAGCCAGGTATTTTCTCTGATTGAATGATTGAAAGTTACAACACATAATTCCCTTGGTACTTAATCTTCTCAATTAACATCACTCAAACCACAGCAGCATATTCATCTTTGAAGTGATGGACAACTTTTCTGTGACAAGCACCTGCTACCATCATTACATTTGTAAATGGGGATTTCTTTTCTTGTAATGAAAGTCGTATAACTAAATACGGAGTTCATAAATAACTCATGTTAACCATAATGACAAATTACATTTGTATGTTCCAAATTAGAGAAACCTATTTTATCTATATACTTTGAACAAACCAATAATATTAACGAAATGGAAATTATTCTATTTTCCGATAGGAATTATATGCACAAACGTGTGTGTGAGGAATTTTTCACAAAGGCTTTAGCAAAGACTGATGATAAACAACAGCAATATGATACAAATTACATAAGACTGTTTGATGAAACAAATGACATTTGTTCATCATGACCATTCACAGACAATTTAAATAATAATAGCAATGCATATTCACAATTAGTATTTAGCATTATATAACGAAATATAGCAGCTATGTTATTTGGGTCGATTAAACCTTGTGAGGATTTAATAATCAGAATTGAAAAATTAAAATATACCTTCTTTTGTGGAATAATTTAAATCACACATTTTTACACATGTTCACATGCAGTAATGTTCTTTAATATGCTTTAATAAAAAAGAGACTTGTATTTTAATTTTGAAATGTGAACAAGCGAAATCTTTTTACCTATGTGACTTATGCATCGTCTGCTTGCAAGTTGGATTACTCGGCTAGAAGTTGTTGGTGGTATACCCAACTGGAATAATGTTGAACAGTAAGATAAATGTGTATGACCACAACCAAATGCTGAACAGTAAGATAAATATGTATGAAATAGTTATATTCCAAGATCCCATAGTAATAGGCCTCTTCCTGAAACGCTGCAAAACACCACCATCAAACTGCTAGATGTCCAAATGGGCGCCACAAATATCTGACAACCTAACATAACACTATCATACTATTAAAACATTCTTAAATCATTAAATGGAATTGATAAAATGCTCTACATTGCTCTACTGAAACATTCATATGCAATAAACTGAAATTCATCACAATTCCCAAATGAATGAGCAACATTTTCCGAACAAAATGAAGAAGAGATTAATCAGTTCATGAAGGACATTGCTATACAAGTTACTGGCCTTCACAATATGATTAGAACTAATATTGACACATTGTTAGTATTAGAGAAACATATTGATAGAAACAATTGCCAGACATTCCGATGACGTAAAAACAACTACAAAATCGTACGCTTCTGGCATTTTTAAGCTGGATGATTGTTGATTGTGCAGTGATCAGTAATATCGACGTGGTGCAGTGCAGCTTTGATGAAACGACAAAATGGATGAACACGATTAGGAAAGATCAAATTCATTTGGAATAATATGGTCCTTAGGCTTTTAAAAAGCAACGACACTGAATAAAGTTGCAGAATTGATAGAGCTAACACCGCAATAACGCAAACATAGCGGATGTTAAGAATAATATGAGCAACACTCCCAGCCCATTAACACAGTCACAGAGGATTAAAAAAAAACGTCAGCATTAAGTGGTACCATTAATGGAGTTAACACAAAAACAGATCTATTTGAAATCGAACCGAAGAAAACGACGAGCATAACTTGCTACTACTGATTGACTTAAGACTGAAAAAGAAAATTGCAATGAACAAAACATTTGAGGCATTGAAAACTGAGATGGCCACTGAAGTAAGCATGAAGTAATACCATTGAATGAATCGAACACCGAAATTGGATTAAATACGAAAATGGGCATCAAGAACATTGCATTGGCCTCTAGAATTTATTGAGGTATGAGGGTTCAAGAATCTTTAGTGCTGCCTTTACTATTTTATAGAGTACAAGTTACTCTCCTCCCCTCCCTAAATTTTGAGAAGAATTATCCTCGTTGCACTAAGGTGACGGTTAAGAAGAAAAGAAAAAGCCTTGACTGCGACAAACTTCACTTGGCGTTGGGGGACAATTGCTCTCCCAGCCTACTGCCACTGGTTAAAGTTGATACTTGGAGAAAATAAATCGATCAACGAAAGGGGTTTAATGGAGTAAATGAAATTAATGACAACAGATACGTTGCTTTTCAGCTTTCAAATTGCACACAGAGCAATGCGTATTTTGATGGTGTCTCAATAAATATTAATGTATTGGTGTAGCTTGAAAGTTTAAGAAGCTAGTTAAAGAGATTTGAAGTACTGTCACACAATCTCCAGATTTATTAAATATAATATATAATGTTATTGGATGTCCTCTACAGCTTATAAATTAATTGTTACGTTTGGATGTAATGATAAACTATTTTATGCAAATCAAATAAAACGTCAGGTTTTAGCATAATTTTATTAAAGATTTATTACATAGTGTTACGTATCTGCTCGTTTGAAGTAACATAAAGAAAAAAAGCAAAGACAACTTTCACTAGAAAACACGGTGAAAAAGTAAAAATATTAAACAAGGCTTACAAATTACGAAGATTTAAAATTGTCCTTAAATTGTAAAAACACACACGTCCTGTGAATAAAAATTAATCTGAATTTCAACTCAGTTCCAAGATGGCGGATGATTACGTCCGACGAAGGTTAACACAAATTTCCAGAATTTTCACTGTGAATCACAATTTGTGTTGTCCTGTTTCAATTTAGAAATAATTTGAGCAAATTTCTTTGTCCAAAGCCAGTTGTGTAGTTCTTCAGGGATAATAATTATTATTTAGAAGGTAGCTACTTGAAGTACAGCTATCACCAATAACAAAACACATGTTATTCTTCATACGTACGAACGAACAACACTTTCCAGCACAGGAATACCTTTTCTTAAGGTATTAGAAACTCTTTAAGATGATAAAATATGACTCTCGACTATGACTGACTATTTAGCAGGTACGTGCGTATTAAAAGCAAACAAAGCGTCACCCCGTGCACACGCATAAAGAAATCATGAAGACAGTGGCCACAACCAATCAGTTACAAAGCTGTTTCCGACTTAATATGACAAAACTGTTATGAACAATCGTGCAGACGTGAGTCACATTTACGTTTTAAATAAACAAAATATCAGACCCTACGAACATCATCATCATCATCATCATCATCATCATCATCATCATCATCATCATCATCGTAATAATTGTATGGAGTGAAAGACAAATGAAATAAAATAGAAAGAATTAAGAGAACATTTAATTTATGTATAGGGTAGTAATAACAGGTTCATATTATTTACGATAAACGATTTCGATATGAATACATTTTCATTGCAATTGTAATTAACGTTAGCATGACTCTTGCTTATAGTTGTTTGTAGTCTTCGTTGCACATTAATAATGCAGATGTAGAGTGCCAGAAGCACATCCTTTGCTGTGTTCTTTGCATAGTGAATGTCGAAGTGCAGCAAAACACGGAACTCTTAACAAGCACATCCTTTGCTGTGTTCTTTGCATAGTGAATGTCGAAGTGCAGCAAAACACGGAACTCTTAACAAGCACATCCTTTGCTGTGTTCTTTGCATAGTGAATGTCGAAGTGCAGCAAAACACGGAACTCTTAACAAGCACATCCTTTGCTGTGTTCTTTGCATAGTGAATGTCGAAGTGCAGCAAAACACGGAACTCTTAACAAGCACAACCTTTGCTGTGTTATTAGGATAGTGAATGTCGAAGTACAGAAAAATACGGAACTCTTAACAAGCACAACCTTTGTTGTGTTCTTAACATAGTGAATGTCGAAGTGCAGCAAAACACGGAACTCTTAACAAGCACATCCTTTGCAGTGTTCTTTGCATAGTGAATGTCGAAGTGCAGTAAAACACGGAACTCTTAACAAGCACAACCTTTGCTGTGTTATTAGCCTAGTGAATGTCGAAGTACAGAAAAATACGGAACACTTAACAAGCAGAACCTTTGCTGTGTTCTTAGCATAGTGAATGTCGAAGTGCAGCAAAATACGGAACTCTTAACAAGCAGACGAAGACATTAGAGAGTTAAATATCTCAGTCAACCAAACTATTTTCACTAAGTACCAAAGAATATTGAAAATCAGGATAAACGTTGCTAGGTCGTGTACAAAAATTCACTCCAATTATTGTAATTATATTTAACTTTTGCACTCGATATGATTGTTGAAAGACATGCCAATCATGCAGAGGTAGAAGGTTGGGAACAATGTTCGCGAAAGACAATCATATCCTAAGGAAGAGTACACTTGAAATGACTACAACAAATTTACGACAAAAACAGATTTGTGGCTTACCTGTACCGTTAAGAATAAACTCAACTAAAAATGTTATCATTCATACAGAAAATAAGGAAACTGATATCAGAACTGGTAACGCACAAAACATTGGTAGGGAAGCTATACACGTCAGAGTACTCGCAATAAAGTTGAGTATACCACTTGACTTCCAGATTCTAACAGATCTTAACCATGTCAAGCTACGCCTCCTACCATAAGACACAATATACAGAACTTACCTGAGACTATTTATCCAGAGTGGACAGACATATCTGACTCTCTCTCTCTCTCGTTTTCTGAATTACATTGCTCACTCTTTAGCGAAAGGAAGGGGTTAGAACAAGTGTACTAAACATTACCTGCTTAACTTTAAGCCATGTCGGTATACCGCGGTTGAGGGGATCCTTATTTAGCGGACAAAACCTAACAAAAAGACAAGGATGGAGTAACTTACCATCATTTCTTGTAGCATATTCTAATGCACAGCAGAGAGAGAGAGAGAGAGAGAGAGAGAGAGAGAGAGAGAGAGAGAGAGAGAGAGAGAGAGAGAGAGAGAGAGAGAGAGAGAGAGAGAGAGAGAGAGAGAAGCTACCACAGATTATATACAAGCTAACGTCTACAATGCTGGAGGTTCGTACATGGCAAATAAACTAACGGAACTCATCCAGTTAATGTGGACTCAGGAAACTATTCATCAAGGGCGAAACGATACATCCTCTTGTACAAATGTATAGGCAACATACAATCCTACGACAGCCACTGGGGCATCTTGCTGCTGTCTAGCACGCCAGAATTCTGCCGGTTGTCCTTTTACATACATCAATAAATGGCTGCTGCCTGAGGGTCAGTAAGTACAGGAATGGAAGACTGACCACAGTTACCGCTCTTCACCTCCAGAATAAAGGCTAGGAACAATTTTCATCCGATAAACAACATCAATTTCCATGAAAACAGCTATTGACACAGCTACCTGTGCAATCCTTTGGGATATAATGGCAAACTTTGATTCATCAAAATTCATCAAAATGCTACAGCAATTCCATGAAGTGCAGAGTATAACGTGACTAACAAGGTACACTGGATATTACACTTTCAGCCCGTCGCCTATTTGTAGCAGATAGCTCTCTAGGAATATACTTAATAACGAGCTAGGTTAAAATAATATTTTTGAGTATGAGGAAACGCGCAACTCACCGTTGTTTTTTATCCCTTACATATTAATCATCTTTGGAGATGATATTTAATCACCTCTATAAGTAGGGAAGTAATAAACATTAGAAACGTTCTTTTCTGAAGCCTATCGTCTTGAGATGATATTTCATCACCTCTATAAGTAGGGAAGTAATAAACATTAGAAACGTTCTGTTCTGAAGCGTATCTTCTGGAGGCTATTCAGACATTCATTTTATCGAAATGTTCTTTGTACAGGAATCTGGTACAAAGTGATGAATAAGAACTTTTATGATTTTTTTGCTTTTACGCTCTTAGGTGAAAGTAGTATGTGTTATTTAATGTATATGCCATATATGTCAATTTCCAAAATTCATAGCACAGGAGTTTGTTTTATATCGTTTTCTTTTGCAGAAGGAGTAAAATATATAATGACAAAGAATCGTATCGCTGAGTTCGTGTTTATTGTTTAGAAATCAAATCATCATCTGATAGCTGCAGAGAATTCTAGTGAATTAGCTAATAATTTCATTAATACTGTTGATTGAAACTGCTATGTGGGTTGGACTACAATTTGAATTCAGTAAAGTTTTATTTAAATGACTCACTACATACAAATCACCTTCAATGTCTTTAAATTTTTACTTCAGAACTGCAGTTCTACAGTGAAATTTGAAATCATACTTGTACATAATCTGATATTATCAGCTGCTAAAATTGTTGTACTTAGAGGATCATCAAGGCGATTGATCACTACTGCAATTGCCGGGTTTGAATAATTTTATACATCAGAAATAATGGCATAAAGCCACTGCACCTTGAATTAAGCAGTTTTCAGAGATTTAATAGAACCTTTTCACTTGTTTAATATGAAAGCACCGATGTCGGGATCTGGAGTTAATGCCTGTTTATTTACAGGCGACTAGGCAATAAAGGTGATCAATGTTGTTTTGTTTTTTCAAAATAAAACATTGAAGAGACTACATATGCTTAAAGTTGATTTCATAATTTAAAAACTCTTTTACAGTGTTTCAATAAAGATACTGATTTCAGGATTACTTTAAATAATAAGCAGTATAAACCGTGATACCAAGATGAATAAAATAGTCCAATACAAAAAGAAATAAAAAAATTGATATGGAAAAGTACATAAATTTGTATTTGGCGGCGAAATTTACTTTACAACTTGGGAATCTTGCAATCTATACATGGACATCTTACAGCGATTCAGCAGAAAATATTTAGTTAAGAAAACTAAAATGATTTTAAACAAAATTTAAAAATTTGTAATGACTCAGTTTTGAGAAGCATATATAATAGTGTCACTCTTACGAATATCAAAATGTGACAGAAATCTGAAATCTGTTATATGTTTGAGAATAATGAAGAAAAATTGCACATGGATCTAATTAAGAGTAGATGTTTTAAATGGTCGTTTTGTTGGTTTGCTGACATTTATCAGACTTGTATTATTTTCTACACGCTTCTATTTTGTTCAAAAAACCGACAAAGAACAGTATTTAAACCCAATTTGTATGATGCACAAATTCATCCAATTGTTTACAAAATATCAGTTAAATGTGACAATATATAATGAAAAGACGAAAGAAAATACAATGCAGCGAATTGAAAGAATGGTTAGAATGTGCGTACACAAATAAGTTAGATAGAACTTTCCACATAGAAGAGCTTTTGTTATTCATGTAGGTGACCATTGACAGACAGACATTGTTGACATGCTGGCTTTAGAAAAGTTAACAACGAAAAAAATACATTCTACAGTGACAGATTTTTCTCAATGTGTGGTTGTTCGCAAAACGCCCAAAGAACGGATATGTCACACGCATTAGTTTTAGATAAATTATTTTAAGTGTATAACCATGAACAGATGCAATGTAATCAAAAAAGTGTTTTAGAAAAATGTACATTCACCCCAAAACAAACGCTTCCATAACAAAAGAGTGAACATTTTAAACTTGGAGAAAATAATGGGATGTTTTGTCAAGAGGCCACTAAGCATAGGTTTCATCCTGTAAATTTAACACGGGATATGATTGAATTAGTTTCTTTGAAGTAAATAAAACTTTTCTTAAAAATAAAAACATACACGAATTTTTTTTTTATATATATATTTATTAAATGGTGCCATTCTCAATAATATTGTCTGAATAGTTCTTTCCTACATCCGTGATTTTTCTATAAACCATTAAATATGTCACAGGTAAATATACTTCTATTGCACTGAGGTATTGAGTTTACGGACTTATAACATCAAGTTCAACTCATTACATATTTATCTCTTGTTGGACATTGGCACTGACTCTAATTTGAAAAGTATGGGCTCGTAGCTAGAAAAACTCAGTGTACGTTATTAGAGTTCGTTAAACGGCTTTAACCATTTAGCCGTGTTTATGTTAAGTCTCATCAACTATATTAGCTATCATTCATTGAAATTATTCACGGGTGTATTTATTTTTAATACTGAAATTGCACCTTGTTACATATATGTAATTTAATTGTGTGTTTTAATTTTTTTATTTTAATTTTATTTCATTACATGTTATTGGATAATAACTTTATTCACTGGATTTGACACTTTTTTCGGAAAATTGATCTGATAAACATATAGTACCTTGCTACATTGTCTGGGGCCCCGAGTGGCCGAGTGGTCTAAAGCGCTGTCCGTTACGGATCACTGCCATCTCACCTCTGCGTGAGTTCAAGTCTAAGATTCGGCGAATATGGATATGTAAGAAAGCTTGCCAGTAGTTTCTCGTGGGTCGGTGGTTCTTTCCGGTGATTTCCCGGTTTCTTCCTCCACCATTAATACTGGCCTCAATGAATAGCCTATCGTGTGCTGAAAAATGTCGTTAAGCCCAACAACAACAACAACAACTACATTGTCAATATCAGACTTGATCAAAAGTATGTGGACATGAACCAGTCTACCATCGAAACAAAAAAATATATAACTAAGAATGTGGATAAGTCTCAGAATTGTATAGAGCTGACGAGTGCAGATGTACTTCGTTGGAACTTTAGTCTATTATTTTGTTGATAGAAGTTTCGTCAAGTTTGATTCAATTAAACAGTTATTGTCATGGAAACAAGTGGATTTTTCAGCTGACAGGATAAACCGTACGAACAAAATGTTCTATTAGATAACAAAATAACTCAATTAATCTTACTCTTTTTGTAAATGAATTTGATGATTTCCCTTGATGTTTTCACCTTCCTATGGATATATAACGTTGCAAAGATTTGAGACCCTTAATTCAAATAAAGGAAGAGTGTAACTGTACATTTATTATTTCATTTCTCCTACTTCGTTTGTGTGACACCCAGGGATTAGAGGTGGCCGAGGGTTTGGATGCCTCACCAATCCATTTTATCATAGATGGGAATATGCCAGATGGATATCAATCATAGACGGGAATATGCCAGATGTATATCAATCATAGATGGGAATATGCTAGATGGATAAAAGGATTTTAAAACATTATTTTACATCATCACTATGGTAAGATTTGTATTTGTTATGCAACGACAACTTACATGTAAGAATTCGTATCAAACTTTAACTTCAAAAAATATTTCATCATTTTGATATTTATACTTGAGCCTAGTCTAACATGTTACTTTATTATTTTAAACGAACTAAATAAATTCTAAGATTGGCTAGAGGTGCATTTTGAATATTGGAGAAATTCCTCTCAATATTTGTAGCAGATGTAAGTCATTGAATGTAATTTTATTTAAGTCATGCCAAGTATGACTGATACCTTGTTATACTAAATCGCGGTCATCGGTAACATGTATAAAATGTTTAAATATTAGAATATGGTATCGGCTATACCCAGAACAGCTAGCAGCAAATTATCTTCAGTCTTTTGAAAACATTGCATTGGAATGAATCATTAAAAATTATTCCATGTATTGTTGAATCATTATTATTATCATATTCTTGTTTGTTTTTGTTTCTAATCAGGTCCATCCTATCATCTTTGGGTTTTATTCTAAAATCAGCTCCTGTATTTCGTTCATCTATATGAACCAACTAACATGTGCTCCTCCCACAATATGGTTTATTAAAACAATCTGTATGGTATCACTACTACAGTAAACGGTATGGACAATTTTGATGTTTTATCTAATGTTCGTATATTTCACACTCCACCGCTTATTAATATTTATCTGTCACGATTTGTGTCACGTTTTGGTCTTCTTTATGTACGGTGTCTTCTTGTAAACTTGAAACGAAAACGAAAAACTACATACAGACTTTTAAACAATAGGATATTTGAGGTTGTTTGCTCACAATTACAATTAATGATGAACTTTTACTTTCATTATACAGTTCAGTCCTTCAGTATTTTTTATCCCGAAACTTGGATCTGAAACGGCTAGAAATATATCAGATAGGTCAAGGTATAGATTTGTGTGATATTTTGATATCCTAATATTGGATTTATATTTCAAAATATTTCGAATTGTTTCTTTTTTATTCTTGCTAGAAATGTTTATGCGCTGGCGTTCTACATTTTCAGTAGATATGTGATAAGGAGTTTGTTCTTGCTGATGTAAATGTGTTACTTTATCTCTTGCCATATGATAGCCCTATTTATAACATAATGTAGATAGGTTATTTAAAAAATAATATTTTATAATTTAACCTTGCAAACTGTTAATAGGGGAATAAATAGATGTTTTTACGACGTACACAAAATGCTAAATTAATTCTAAAGTTGAGTAGTAATTAGGTTTAGGTAGTAAACAAAAGCAATAGGACAATAACAAATTCTAGAAATGGTCTAATGTCACCAATTCAATGATTTTATTGGAATATTTGTCAGACTTTCCTTTCATATTATTTCCTTGCCACCAATAATTTGCATTTCATGAATAATGTTTTATTTTATACCTGATCGCCAGATTTACAAAGCTATCTTTCTTTAATACCGTTTTGGTTGGAATTGATAATATAAATTGTAAATGTTTCATATTATGTTCGGGTTTAATGCACAAAGAAATAAAATTTGGAAATTTGCAATTTAAAATTTTCTTCTTGCAAGAAATGTTAAACATTTTTGACTTTTTATTGACATTAAAAAGATGTCCTGTCAAGCCAAGGTCCATTTTATTTTGACGTTTTATTAGCCAGATATAAATACATAATTTTAGCAATTTATTGCTATCGAATTCAGTAGAATTTTTTTTGAAGTACTGTACACGGTTCGGCTTTATATGTATTTGTACAGATGTATACATCACATCTGCATATGCCAGTTGTATTTCAGTGACTGAAAATAATATCGTATCTAATTAACACCGCTATATTTGACACATGCTTAAAGATAATTCATAATACTGTAAATGTTTGTCAAGATAATTCATAATACTGTTGTTGTTGTTGTTGTTGTTGTTGGGCTTAACGCCATTTTTCTGCACACGATAGGCTAAACATGGCGGCCAGTATTAATGGTGGAGGAAGAAACCGGGAAATCCCCGGAAAGAACCACCGACCCACGAGAAGCTACTAGCAAGCTTTCTCACATATCCACATTCGCCGAATGCTAGACTCGAACCATCGCAGACAGATGTGAGATGGCAGTGATCCGTAACGGACAGTGCTTTAGACCACTTGGCCACTTGGGGCCCCCATAATAATACTGTAAATCTTTGAATATTTTCATGTATACTTTAAACAGTTCTTTTGACAGCAGGTAACAAAGTATTATGTAATATATGTCCGATAATTCAAAATAATTGCCATATTTGTATCAAGTTGTTCTTTTGACAAAAACTGACAAAATATGCCACAAATGATGCGTGATAATTCAGAATACTTACATAGTTTGTTAACATTTTCAGGTATACCTCAAGTAGTTCTTGTGACTAAAGTTGACAAAGTTTGCCGCAATGTAGAGAAGGACCTTATCGTCATCTCCAAAAGTGTTTTGATCTCCAGTCTTGTGGATAAGGTCTCCGAAATCATGGGATTCACCACGGGATACGTGCTGCCTGTAAATAATTACGAGAAGGAACTTGAACTTGAATGGTCAATGTCAGCATCTTAGCACTATTGTCTCTGCGCCACATTCTGAGACTTGCTCAGGGTTTTTTCTTCAACTTTGTGGACAATCCGGACATCACCCAAACAAGCTGGGAATGAAATAATGAAGATAATTTCGAGCCTATCCACAAAAGGAAAAGCTTTATTTCATATAGTTAATTGTATTTCTTTTCTTACAAATACAAGTGATTAAAGTAGTTATTTAGTTGCATTATATCAGTTTTCAGCAGTTGAACATTTTTAAAATAATTGAAACAATTATGGAAATAAGATTTAATGGTAACGTCATTATTGTATCCAAGATATTAAAGAATCTATCTGGTCAATGAAAATACTTGTCAATAGCGCGATCCATTGTATATCTTCCAGCCTTTCATATAGTGTTTAGCTGCTTGTGAGACTCAGAAAGCATGTTTTGTGGTCCAAAGCGGGTCAGTGCTCATGATCAATTTAGCGACTTTGTTCAGTTGAGAATAAGTAAAGTCCTACAAGCTTGTAAAGGTTTTTATTTGAAGAATTTATTGCATTCAAAAGGAACACTATACTATTTAAAAACGTAGCCTTTAATATATTATCACTGCTATCACACACATCAGTCACAATGACACCAACACATGCAAAAATTAATTTAAACTAGAAATTTGTTCATGCAACACTGAATACCCACTACAGTGCGTTAAATGGTCTAAACACAAAACTTTACCAAAGTGTGATGGAGTGACTGAGAAGTCAAACAGTCAAGCGAGACACCATATGACCCTAGAAATGTCGTGATGAGGCACAACAATACATAAAGCGTCTGTCTTCAAAAATCCATTATCGAAATAAATCATAATTTAGTTAACGTCCACTTTCCATCAATTATGATTTATCAAAAAATTCATGTAAACCGTTACTATTTGATGGACTGCATCCTGTAACAGTAGCTTGCAGATGACGACTGCTGCTGACGATAATTAATTGGAAGGTTGGATGGTGATACAAATTGTTTAGTGTTCATGTTTGCCGTCAGTAGAGACTAAATGAGAGTCTTCATTGGTTCGTGCTTCCCAGAAAGTCTTCTTGAATTTAACTTAGGGATGAAAATGATCTTTTGACATATACTTTACTGCGAGGGAATGTCAAAGTGAAATGGTCAAACTAATTATCATGCACATTCCTGTGTATAGCTAACAAAGGACTCTCCACGTGGCATTATTGCGACTTCAACAAAGAAAGTTCCAGTACCGTACTGCTCTGTATTTTACTGATGCCTCTTTCTTAATCGTGGTTTGTCTTTTCATTCATATATATGTATGACTAAAATTCGACTCAAAGAACGTTTGCCGCTGGTGAATATGAACTAGCCAGTAGTCTTAACAAAGACGACTTGAACCGTCCCATGGAAGATATATAACATCGTAGAATAGCTATTGTTTCTTCAAATTTGTTTTGGAGGTGAAGTTTGCTATAAACGTTTATTAAATATCTAATTAGTTATTTGTAATAGTGAATGTAGAATAGCGGTTTATCGAGGATTTGAAATAGCGACCGCCATTCCCGAGAGAAGAACATTGCTGTTTATCAGCAAGAGCTGAGGACTCATGCACCCTATTTTCTTACCTCAAAAGGCTTTTACTTCGCTCCAGAATCAAACACAAAATCTGTTCTCTGGGCTAGATTTCGTTGACTGCCTCCAGTGAAAATCAATTATATGACCTATATGACTTCTCCCACGTGTGCGCCTCTTTAGATACTTACTCTCTTTTGGGACGCTTGTACTCTCATTATTCCCATTATCGAAACGAAATCACATGGACAACGTTTTTTTTGCGTATCAGGACCCAGCTATCTGGAGCGAATTGCTTGCAGAACTTAGACACATTGACACTGTGATCTTATTCAAAAGTGTTCTTATAACTTACACATTTCTACTGCAAGATCTGACATAATAGTTAGCAATCTTTCCTTGCCTTCATTACTTTCAGCATGATTTTGTTTGTAATTTCAAAGTGTTGGATTAATTATATTGTCTCTCTCTCTCTATCTCTTTATTATTATTATTATTATTATTATTATTATTATTATTATTATTATTATTATTATTATTATTATTATTATTATTATTATTATTTATTTATTTATTTATTTATTTATTTATTTATTTATTTTGACATTATAACCGCTCCGGTGGCCCAGTGGTTAGAGCGTCCGCCTCGGATACGGGAAGTCGTTGGTTCGATCCCCGGTTGAGTCATACCAAAGACTTACAAAAATGGTTCTAACAGCTGCCTCGCTTGACGCTCAGCATTAAGAGGTTAGTGTTAGGACTGGTCGGCCTGGTGTCAGGATAATGTGACTGGGTGGGACATCATGGTACATGTCTACATGTCTGCAGTATGATGCCCTAGTGCTAGACATCACTATAAACTGCCACACTGCAGACATCGTAGTGATATGACTGAAAATTTTTTTAAAGCTACGTTAAAAATTGTAAACACAACCACCACACCACATTATATCGCTATTTATCTCGGACTCCAAGAGAGGTCGAAATAGTTGTTAAAACAAAACAGCAAATTGCAGTTGAAAGTAAATATTTTCTCAATATTACATAATTTAATGGCGTGAAAGATATTTTTGCGTAGATTGCATTAACTCTAAATTAATTTTAGTATCTTGTTTAGGATTTTCGGCATTCTAGAGGGAACTTAATTCATAGATACAGCAATTGGTGTAACGAATATCATTTGCGCCAAGCCTCGTATGTATGTGTTGACGAGGGGATGCAACATTTCCCTATGTTAGTTCTCTGGAATCTGTCTAGGGGTCTTGCAAGCCAGCGGTGTATGTGGCTCAAGTGCAATTGTTGTATCGTCACATACACTTGTGTGATATGTTGGAATGAACCCAACCCGGGAGAGCCTCCCTATTCTGTTGACACCTGGCAAAAATTAGATTTTAGCCTGATGAGAACGTTTCCAGTAGTGGTAAAATGGTTGCCCCATTCGCTCCATGAGTTCTTTTGTTATGTCAAAAGATATGCTCCTTAACAACCTCTTCCACCCAAAAATTAACATAACCTATACCCCCTTGTCCATGGCCGTTCCTTACAGACAAGTCACAATTATTGTATTTAAACCCCATGTATGAAACCTATATTTCACATGTCAAATATATATTCTTGTTAGATTATATCCAAGTCCCGCAAAGTCCCTTCTGCGGGTAATAGTGGAAGAAAGTCATTACGGTTGTAATTATTTCACCAATTGTCATATTATATTTTTTGTGCAAGCTTAGAAACCGTGACAGCTGTTACGAGGTCACTCTCACTTTCAGATGACCTCTTGTTCAAAGTTTGATAAGTTGGATAACTTCGAACAACTTTGTAATTATTGAATTGATTAGCATGATATATTTGTTAATATATTTATTCTACATATTTGCTTAAGCAAACAAGTATGTCAAGATTTGTGTTATTTATTAACTCGCTAAATTTGTAGTTACATCTTATCTGTATATTATTTTTATGTTATTATGGCCACACCCCACATTTCTTGTATGATGCATATTACAAACATGGACTGGTTTGATTTAATTCATTACATAAGTGTTGTTTTCATGTGCTTGTTGCTATGGTAACCATGTGTCAAGATGATCGTAAAGAAGGCATCCAAATGTTTCATCTTTTCCATGTATGTCTCATTGATGCCGAATGCATCCTTTAGATGTACATTTATATTTTCTTGTAAAAAGTGTATAAAACAAGATATAACTTGTTAAAAATATACAGCTATAAGCCATAGAAGCAAGACGTTCATTAAAAACTGTCAAACATTCTGCTCTAGAAACGTTGTTTAATATTATTGGCTAGAATGATTGGTTATGATGACTATATTGGTGTTTGTCTCCTTGTTCCTGTAAATAAAGGATGTTCCTGAGCAAAACATTTTCTTAATTCTATGGCAACGCCCCCACCCACAACCACACAAGACCTATACCTAAGTCAAACTGGGTTGATCATGTAGAGAGAGAGAGAGAGAGAGAGAGAGAGAGAGAGAGAGAGAGAGAGAGAGAGAGAGAGAGAGAGAGAGAGAGAGAGAGAGAGAGAGAGAGAGAGAGAGAGAGAGAGAGAGAGAGAGAGAGAGAGAGTCAGTCAGTCAGTGATTGGATATAAACAATTATGCTTTTCTGATTAGAGGGGCATAAAATTCACTTATAATTATGTACTCTAACATATATAGTAACCGTGTCAGGACTGGTGGAAATCTAATATACTCATATTTATTGGACATATATATTTTATCAAAACAGATACACGTGCATTGTATTCATTGCACCTACACTTAAATATTATGACACATACTGCGGCTGTCATTGAGTAATTGTCGAAGTTATATATGTTCTATTGGATACAGGGGTGTCATGCCAGGTAAAGAATTAATCTTGTAATAGAGATTTTTTATGTTTTTTTTTTTGTTGGGTGGGGCGTTGTTGCTTCTAACACATTATTGGCTATATGATGTCGAGAAAGTGAAAGCTAAATAACTTTCCCAAGGACAAACCATGATAGCCGACCTAGGCTAGACCTGGTTTACATCGCGTGTTTCTTGTCGCCAATAATGGCCTACAGTGCAATTAACACCCTCAACCCCCGCCCTATCTTTATTACCATTATCTGGTATTTGTCATTCTTAAAGAGTTAGTAAAATTAACACGAAAGCAGTATACTCTTACGGCATCTGATCTTGGTTCTACCGTATGGCTGTCTGACGTTTATGTTGAACCAGATGTATTGGCGTTCTGTCAAGTTAGAAATTCTCGTGTATCCTTCTGTTCAAGCAACACTGTTTTAATTGAACAGTGTAATAATTTTCCCAATAATCTTTTTTTAAAAAAAAGAAATCACAGTTTTTAGAGAAAATGAAGTAGCGTAGACACAGTCTAATACATTTGAAAACGAAATTAGTTGTACGAAGCGTACGGGAATTAGCATTACGCTGTACGTTAATATGAGGTAGTGGTATTGAGCCAAACAGAAAATCCGATGTTAAAATGGTATGTGGGTTTACCATGAGTAGTGGTAGTAAAAGTTTAAAGAGACAATATAAAATGCAACATTTCCGTAATTGTCTTTTTTTCCAGTTTATAAAGCCAAATTTTACAGAGGCAAACGGGAAATCTCATGTAACATTACGCATAAAGTTCTAATTGAAATAGCATTATGGAGCCAAACGGGAAATTCTGTTAACTTGTGGATTCTTATAGGCTGCGTCCACAACAAAAAGCTGTGAGAGCGTAATGTAGTGTTAATTTATTTTTATACTTAATATCCAAACACAGCACATGCATAATTTATCACACACTTTTAATATTTACTCTCCAAATGCACATCCCTAAAATCCAACGAGAAGAGGTACGAAGTGTTTCTAAACCAATACTATCACACAAATATACTCTCATACACAAGCATTGAAAGTGTTTATTGACATACTACTATATTCCTAACATACACATTTACTATCACATAGAAGGACAGCATAGACATAAACAAACTCATAGATTGTTGTTGTTATTGTTGTTGTTGTTGTTGTTGTTGTAGGGTTTAAAGCCATTTTCACCACAAGGTAGGGTATAGATGGCGGCCAATATCAATGGTTGAGGAAGAATCCGGTAAAACTCCGGAAAGAACCGAACCACGGACCCAAGCTTTCTCGCATAGCCACATTGTCCGAACCTGAGATTGGAACCCACGCAGACTTTAGATGGCAATGATCCGTAACGGTGAGCGCTTTAGACCAATAAGCTACTCATAGATACATGAAAATATAAACGCCAAATTGTTTGGCAAATAGATTATGTACCTCACTATCTAGTGATCTGAGTGGCCGTTGGGTTTGTTAGCCAAAGAAAGGATTGGCACATAAGACACCGCTTCACAGTTCTTCGATTTCGACGTCTTCTCACTACCGGATACACGATGTAACATTCTTTGCATCGGCCCACCGGCGTTCCTACGGTTTATCATTGCGGCTAGGATTAAGTACCACGCTGTAACATAGTGAATTTTCAAGATGTCATTATAACATATATTAATTTTAAACTGATATGTGCGAATAGGCAACGGGTTAAATGTGTGGCATGTTTAACGATTCTAGCACTTTAGTGCATGTTGTAGGGACTTGATTAAATTTTAATGAGATAGAGTGAAGAATGGGTTTTGTTCACCGAAATGCCAAGGGATGAAATGTTAAAGAAACAACGTTTGTACTTGTTGAAACATTTATCATAAGTTGAAACTTTGCATAGATCTGTAAATTTAAGGAGGTGGGGAAAATTGTGGAGGTTTCTGAACACTGCAGGGACGTGTTTTAATAGTGGCGGTTAAATAAATTTAACTTTTAATTGGGTAAGATAATGGATTGGGGGGGGTGTTTCCCAGGAGAAGTCAAGCGTTTCCTGAATTCACTGCACAAACAGACAGTCTAGTGTTGTCCGAGGTGAAACGTCTTGACTCCGGGGATGTTCAAGGCTTCCATAAAGTTTGTGCAAAGAATATGTAGTTGATAGTCGACGAGAGACACGTAACCAGGGATATAAGGAGACGGTTCTGCTTAAGGAAAAAAGAGCGAACCTCAAAGCAAAAATGTCTTAATTTCATACATGATTGCAGTCTCCTATGTTGATCGAGCTCAACACACCAGATGACAAAATTTCACGCACATAACAATCTAATGAAAATTTAAATTCGCAGCACAATGCACAGCATCGTCCAAATTTACAATTGACAAGACCAATTATGTTTTGCCCGTAACATCGTCTGGGGGGGGGTGAACGTATGGTGAAAAGCTCGATACCGCAGAATGGACAAAAGCATAGATGAACATTGGACTATCGACCAATGAACATCAATGAAGAAAAGCAGAATTCGTTTTCCAGAAGGCAAGAATTTCTAAAGAGAACGTGAGTGACATTCCTAACTCCTCATTATACGTTGAGAGAATATCTTCAAGTCGCACGTGGATCTCTCGTATTTAAGAGGACCTTATTTACCAGTTGGAAATTGCGCACAAGTGTGCCATCATCAAGAACATTTCGAGACGATTACGACCATCACGGGATTTCTTGGATACAGTTATTATTGCGGAAAATGTGACAAAGGCTTTTATAGTCGGAGCAAAGACAGATTTTTGTTGATATAGATTTCGTTGCTGTTTAGCATCCAAATCATGTATTCCTATAAGAAACGAACTAATAAATTGCTCAAGTTGAAAGCATGCATTTTTCAGCTCCACTTGTTACAAACAATATCGAAGGAAACAAGTTCATCAAAAAACTGATTGTTATTTATTGAAATTATATACAGTTGTGGACAGTTGCCAAAGCTTTGAGCTAGCTCCATTAATTGTGTGAAGATATGTATATAACATGCTAGAAACGGTGGAGAAAGAAAGGTGTACGAATTTATTGTAAATGGCGGGGATTTAGTTAACCCCGTGATCATATACAAATTCCAGGGGTGCTTATTTCACGGATGACCCATGTGCTTTTTCTCAACGAAACACGATAAGACCTTTGTCACAGAATACCATGGAAGAATTTTACGAGTAGACATACCAACAATAACTGAAGTAAGAAAGTCAACAATACCAAGTGATAGAAATGTGGGACCACGATTATGATGATCGTTTTAAAACCGATCCAGAACTTAGACGCATTTCCAAAAGTTATGACATGATTGATATCGAACTTTTCAGTCCATGCTGTAAACGTGGAGAAATTTCAAGAAGAAGAAATCCAATACAGTATTATGTGTTTCTACCTGGCACCCTGAAATGATAACAGAACACAGATATGGAATGCTTTCCTTAAAGTCGTATGTACGCTGAAACACGTAATCGAGACCAACCTTGTTGCCACAAAGATTAAGACCGCGCTTTGACTGAAACGTCGGTGAGCATCGAAGTGTTTTGTGCTATAAATCGTGAATACCGCTTGTTAAAAATGTATGCGACAGTAGTATCAATAAGAGCAAGAAGTAACTCAGTAGTGAACGAGACAGTCATAACAAGAACAACTATAAAGTAGTGTACGAGACAGTCGTAGCATCAAAAGCAACAAGTACAGCAGTGTACGAGAAGTCGTAGCAACAAGAATCACAAGTAATTCAGTGGTGTATGAGACAGTAGTATCAACAAGAGCAACACATAGTACAGTAGAGTACGAGACAGTAGTATCAATAACATTAATAAATAACACAACGGTGTACGAGATAACAGCAGCATGAAGATCAACAAATAACACAGTAGTGTACGAGACAGTGGTAGCAAGAATAGCAAGTCACACAGTTATGTGCCAGACAGTATTATCAACCAAACAATCAAGTAATACAGTAATGATTGAGAAATCGGATCTACAATTTTAAAAAATAAATTTCATTAATATTTATTAAGAGCTTTAAACATTTGACAATGTCATTATCTCAATTTTTTTAAGGAAATTATGTTTTAACACATAAAATGCAGGTTTTAGAAAACATCTACAGACTAGAACTGAAAGGAATAATTAATTATCCAGTATATGTATCGGCATTTACAAATGGAACAAGATGAAAGGTAAATTAAGCAACGTTGAGTTAATCACAAAGAAGTATTTTCTAACCTGCCAAATCACCTGAAATTCAAACTCCTTGTCCCAAAGCAATAACGATGCCAACAAATACAAATTTTTGCTGTCGTCGGACTCGCCATCCGTCTGGAGCAGTTGTAGTAAATCCTTCATATGGTTAACCACCTTACCCCCTGACCATCTTGCCTCTGAAAATCCACCATATTTGCACATTTGGTCTTTCATTCAAGTTTTAAGTCATTACACAGCTATGCACTTATCAATATGTCTTCAGCCTCGGATGGTTTCCTAAAAGGCATGAATGCAGATATCACTTTCAAACTACTAAGTTGTGCATATGTCAGTTGGAACATCTTTGGAAAATACTCATTTAAGTTATAGGGGTCGTGGAGCTTGCAAGCTCTGTGTTTGTGTTTGTGCATTTGTACAAAGCAAAAGCTGTCATATTTTAAAATGTCTTTACTAATCATGAGCTGCTTTTATCATTTTATCTGATACACCCATTGACCGGGTCAATGATTTATTTCTTACAACATTTCTTGTTTTTATATTTGATCTATGCTATATAACGTGTTAAAATTTAGTGCTTTGGTAAACGTTAGTCAGACTGACAGCATCCCATAAGCTATACAATTTATAAATTCGATCTCTATCCGCGATTAGTTATGCTATAAATAGCTGTGAAGGTGGTACCCCACTGTAAGATTTGGGTTGTAGGGGATGGGGGTGGTGTGCTTCCAATATTTATTTAAATTATTGCAGGAGACCCACCCAGGCTCGATTTTGGTTTGGAAGTGAGTTAGTGAGTGTTCAATGTACAGCTCTGAGCCCCCAGTCAGCAATGCCGACTGTTAAATGATAAAAGATACAAAAATGGTGAAGCTCAATAATAACAATTTAATAAACAAACAATCATTCGAATTTAAAAAAGCTTCTTCTGCTCGACCCTTTTCTAGCCTATCGCATCATGTTATTTATAGTGTGAGAGGTTTCCACCTTCCCTGTGTTTTACTCATCTGTGCATTCCTCCATCTCTTGATTCCTCCTCGTCCTCCCTGACTCTCTCCACGTTCCTTTTCCTACTCCTCCTCTATTTCCTTCTCCAGACGCTTTTATCCTCCTCCCCTTTTATACCTCTTCTATACGTCGACTCCAAATCGCCGACTCCGACTGCACCGTCAGTCTCACTTCAAGTCTCTCTCTTAGAGACTCGGGACTGCTAATTGGAAAATGAAGTTCTGTCCCCGAAAAGCTTCATGTGATAACACAATGATGGTGCACTATTTTTATCGGCGCTCACACCTCACACTATATAGCTCATCATCAGTAAAGGCTATCAAAGTTCACCGGTCACGCATCCAATCATACCGAAATACGCATACATTTTTCCTGTATGGTAAAACACAACATAATAAAAGCACGATATCAATTATTTGTATACATACATACAACGATAATTGATTCACATCAGTACATATTCATAATTTCATTATACTTACAATATCACAATGATCATGCGCATATCTTTACAGTACAACTCATACCAAAATATACAAATATTCAAATAACTATGCTCTGATATATTCAGACATATTTTTAAACTAATCTGGCATGCATCAATCATTTCCTCTCCAATTCAAATATGTGTAAACTATAACAAGCATTACTAAAGGTACTGGTTACCACGAAGTAACCTATCAATAACTTGTACTATTAATTCTGATGAACTAGCAATCTACATAGTTCTCTAAGCAACTCAAATTCATGTATCAAAAAAAGCGTATAAACGAAACACTTCAAGGTATTTCTACATACTAAGACAATCCCAGTGAGTAAACACAATATCAATATTTACAATTATGACTCCGTAATGTTTGCAAAAATCGAGCAAATAACCCAATGACCTCTCTGAAGCTTTCTTTGTTCACAATTGTTTGTCCTACGACTTCCATCAATGTACGAATGTCGTCTCTCGGAGTATAATTCTTATGACGGCGATGTCCACCTCAAATCTGCCAAGGCATACTGACGAATTTTGAAAGTGGTCAACTAATATTTTCGAACCTAAGATTTAGGCACACCCTCTAACTGATTTCCGAAGGATGCTGCTGGACTGACAGTATCAACTGAGCTGTCAATGTTTCTCGTTTTTCTGTGTACGTGGCGGGTAGATCACGTCCCGTTTACCATGCGGGCTTCCTTTTGATCTCCGACCCAATGTATAACACATGGGTGAGATCTGCAAGTCTTGGACCCGACGGTTGGCGACTTACATAATTGGTTAACATAGGCCTGCCGCGATGTTGACACATGAAACGCGGTGAAAATACCTCAAGTTTATACATCCGGATAACCTGGACTGAACAAACGTGACAGTAGCATGGATTCAATTCTGCAGAAAACGTTATTCATCTGTAGTCAGCTGTTGTTTTGTTATTGGTTTGGAGGGTGGGTGTTTTCCTGAAATAATGATTCCATGCATCAACAGGGCTCTTCATCAGACGGATATATTTGAAATCAAAATTCTAGTCGACAGAAATATATTCTACCATAACAAGTATTACACCATTAAAGTGGCCTAGTGGTTAGAGCATCCGCCTCGGATGCGGGATGTTGTGGATTCTATCCCCGGTCTAGTTATACCAGACTTACAAAAATGGTACTAAGAGCTGCCTCGCTTGACGCTCAACATTAAGAGGTTAGTGTTAGGACTGGTCGATCTGGTGTCAGGATAATGTGCCTGGGTGGGACATCATGCTACATGTCTGCGGCATGATGCCCCAGTGCTAGATATCACTATAACCTGCCACACTGCAGATATCGTAGCGATATGACTGAAAAAATTGCTAAAGCTAAGTTAAAAATCATAATCACATCACACCATTATCACTAGGTTGCAAAAATAACCTCTTCCCTCCATTACAAACCAGACTTTAGCTCACAATATCAGGTTATTTACTCTACAGTGACAAAAATGACACCGTATCTACTTGCGTATAGATGAATTAATACATACTGCATACCTTAATACAGACTGCATACAATGTGTGTCTAATCAGTGTAGATCCTGCTTTACAAGAGAATTGTTCAATGGTAGTTCAGATCATATTTTGTTTGGTAGTTCAGATCATATTTTGTTTGCAGTTGGTTTAGACCGATATGCAAGTATATACATGACCTTATTGCTCACCTAGGGCATGCTCCATATTGGAATTAAATTGAAACACATTATGCTATTTCACTAGTGCAAGTAAAAGCTTTATTGACCCAGCATAAAAGCAAGCAAGCAAAAGCGGTTCCTGTAGTTGCTTGTAACATTTTATTAGTTTTATTTGTCGCAAGCTTTCATCTTATTAGTCCTCTATATATTCATGCATGCAAAATAAAAAACGATTCATGCATTTTTACTGAACTGACACATAGTGCAGCAATTCTCTCAGGAACCTAATAACCTGCACAGGACGTTCATAGTTGTACCATTACACACACACACACACACACACACACACACACACACACACACACACACACACACACTTATATATAACTGGCAGCCTTATTTCCTCGCATTAAAACTGAATCGACAATTAGGACAATGATCAATCCTCGAATACTTCGTAAGTCCCGAATTTGTCCTACCTGTTCGTTATTGGATGTGTGGTAGTCACCTCTTAATACGGTATTTTGATATTTTATTCATATGGCGAAGATGTTTTCTATTCACGTCTCGCACACAGATTCAACATTAAGAAAATTTAATCTATTTTGATCCATGTTCGAACTGGAAACGAATGAAAAGCAAGTGTCATTATTCCACTCATGGTCCCTTTTGGTAGTTATTATTGAAACTTAAATTTATAACGATGCATTTTCCATGAACAACGTTCCACGTATTGCTATGGAGCAATACAAGATGCAAGGTCCAAGACATACAAAAGTTACTTAAACAACAATAATGAAGTAAATGAATAATCGGCCTATTGGTAATTTGAGGTATATAATCTTACGTTTATGTCAGTTTTGTATTGGTGCATTTAAGACTGGAGAATGTTTTATGATTTATGAATTTCTTCCCAATTCTAAAAAACATTTTGCGCAAAACAATCCCGAACATAATTATTTCTAACCGAGGATGACGAGATCCTAATAATAATAATAATAATAATAATAATAATAATAATAATAATAATAATAATAATAATAATAATAATAATAATAATAATAATAATAATAATAATAATAATGCAAGACATGACAATAAGACAAACTAAACATACACGAAGATAAGAACGCCAAGTTCAGTAAAAACATGTATGTATGACGAACCAGCTATCATAAGACAGGTAGGTGTAAGTACAGACTCGCTGCAAACCAAATCACGGAAACCGTCAGTGTGGGCCGAGGATAGCAGAGAAGTCTAAGGCGCTCGCCTTTACTATCACTGGCAACTCACCCATGTCAGCGTGGGTTCGAGTCTCGGTCTCGACCAACTTTGCTATGTAAGAAACCTTGCCAGTATCTTACTATGGGTCTTTGATTCCCGTGGGTTTTCGTATACCAGATATATTGGACGCCATGACTGCCCATGTGCTGCAAGAGTGCCTAAAAGCCCACAAAACCATAAACCGAAACGCCATTGACGACTCACACATTTTGTTCTGTTTTTAAAATAAGATAAGAATTCTTTAATTTGCTTTAATTCTTTCTTGCTTTTATGCATTCTTTTCTTTACATAACCGGTTCAATGAACTTACATGTAGCATTAGCGGGAGCAATACAATATGTTACTCCATTGAGGGACATATAAATGTGCTTATGTAATTATCAAGTATCAACTTGTTAGACAAATTTCTATAACGAGACATTAATCGGAATCCAAACTTGAGGGTACCAAGATGAGATCTAATTACCAGTATGCTGGTCGGAAAATTTACCCGTATTGTGCTCTGAATTAACCATATGCTGGTGGGGGGGGGCAGTCTGAGATATGAGATCTGTGTAACAGTGTTATGTTCAGGTAAATAATTTAACCATTCATACGGCATAGGTAGGAGTATTGTGTGGATGGATGATATTGATTGAACCAGTTCCCTTATTCCAAGGACAAGGCATCTTGTTTACTTGAACTGAAAAAAAACAATTTGAAGCATAGTATTACCTTGGCAAGCGGTGTTGGCATTTTTAAACTATGAGGTTGTTGTATTGTGCAAGTTTAGAAAAACAGCAAAACTGATTTTCAAAACAATCAAACCCAGCTATATATTTTATTTGATCAGTAAAATGTACTCTATGAAGAAACACTCAAATAGGCAATGAGATAGATTATATCCTTTACTTTTTTCAAACCCTAATACACTTTGTCACAGCCCGTCTAGATATATACATGTGTGTATGTGTGTGTGTGTGTGTGTGAGAGTGTGTGGGAGAGAGAGAGATATACAATAATTATTATGTTGTTGTTAATGCTTTTGTTGGTAATAGTATATTACTTTTGGTCGAAAAATCATAAGACACTATTAGCAAGAATATATGTAACGTGAGAGGACACAAAACAGTTGCATCTATCATAAACAAACGTATTCTACATCACGTGCGAAAACGTAGAAGCAAAATGAATATTTAGCTCCAATGCCGTACCCCTAGGCTGTTCAAATTCCCAAAAACCTGAAAAAGTGTTGACTAGCACCAGTCAACTCACTATAGGCTGATCCAAAACTATTACTTTTCTAGGCTACCGTTCACCTCCCCCTCCCATGCACAGTTGCCGTTTTGAAATACTAGTCCTGTAATTCACAGGGGTGTGGTGGGGTTCTGGGCAACGTGTATGACACTGTGTTCTCTAAATCGCACCGTCCAAAGGCGAATTATTTTTTTTTAAAACCAAATATGACAGACGACGTACCGGTGTTACGTCTGATGTAGTAATATATCGGTGTTATGATTGGAGGTGACTTCTACGTGGTAGATATTATTAGGGTGGCACTTCATGAATGAACATATACTGTATGTTAACATATGAGAAGGGGCATAACTCCGCTATTGCCATGAAAGTGTTGTGGTGCCGCGAAAAGGTCGGAAACTGGGTTTTGTCAGCGATGCGAGAGCAAGGAGAAAAACAATATGTTGCTAAATAAAATAAAAAAAAAACGAGATTAAACTATAATAATGGAGGAATTCGGTGAATGCCACACATATGAGAATAAATGTCAAAATACTCGCCAAAACAAGAATACTACACTACTCTTTTAGCAGACACGTGGCCAATAATTGTTGTCGCGCAAATGTTTTAGAGGTAAACATATAGATGCTATTTTAGGGTGATTCATATTAACATCTTGGTAAAAGATATACAGATTAAGGATTTATCTATAAGCTTTAAGCAATGTATGAGCTCACTGACTTAAGTGATCTGCTCCAAAGAGAACAGATAACGTAAGTGAATATAATATCCCGACTGCCAGTTCCAATTCCCAGGCGCAACATTGAGCCTTATGTTTCACCCAGTTCTGGACCAGATGCGCCTGGTTGCACTCCAATTCCAACGGTTAGTTCTGACTTTGAACCGCAGGATTGAACATCTTACCTATGCAGCAACAAGTTTCAGCTCCGAGGCGCAGACCTGAGCTTACGGCCATGCCTGCCCTTATGGAGCGGAAGGGCAAGGCGGACAAAATTGTGAAGGACGATGAGGACACCGTGCCAGAAAATCAGAGGGTGGAACGTCATGAACAATTAGTTCAGAAAACTTGCTGACTTGATGTTAAGCCTCCTGTTGACGTCATATCTTGAATCAGTTGCACCATACCAGCCGATCGTATATGATGAAGAAGTTGAGCTAGATAAAACGATAAAAGCGATCTCAAGTTCATCCATGCTAATATTTGATTTCAAGCAGATGGCTACCCAATCGAACGCTATAATTTAACGGCGTAACGACGCGCAAATGTGCCAGGTTTCAGATGGTATTTTACGAGGTCCATGATACTCGAGCTGGAGTTGTCGCAGTACAGGTCCATTAGAGGCATTAGCTACATTCCAACATCCAACATCCTGTCAGCTATATACTCATCAGACGATAGAGACTTTGCCCTCCTAGGCAAGTACCTCTAAACCCTGCGGGAGCTAAACTTCGCTGGCATTGACTTTCTCGTGAAAGTGAATAACATCGGTAAGTTCGAGTATCACAACCCAGAAACTGCATTTAGCAGTTTTGCCCAGACGAAGGGTTTCTACCCATTACATTTAGAGTCCAGGTCGATCTACAACTGTTTTCAGAGGGCACAAAGTGCCACCAGAACTGAATGATAGACTTCAACTGCTTGATATTAAATAAAAACAAAGAGAAGAATAACACGCACGTCTTCCCTAGATACCTATACGTCTTCAACCCTACTGTCATATTATAAGCCACGCTAGCGACTTCCACAGTATAAACGAAAATCTTCAGCGCGTGTCATTACCACTTGCAAACAAGAACAACCAAGACTTCCTAAACACCACCTTCGATATGTGTGTTCCTTACATCATTACGCAGATTTTGAGGCTCTATAATTGAGTATATGGTTGTACATACTATCCGGACAAAAGCAATACACAAAACGATCATTGACTTCTGCTACGTGTCAACCGCTACTACAAAGTATACCAAAACCAGATGTTATATCCCTGATAACAGGCCGTCACCAGCATCCAGAACCTAGATGCAAGATGGTGGAGATCCAAGATGAATTATGTAATCCTGTTGAGATCTACACATATAGAGACAAAATTAAGGCCTTCCAGAACCCCTATGGCGTTAAGTCGTGGATCAACTGGTGTGGGACCACTACCACATTACAGGAAAGTACCGCTGCGTAGTACACAAAGATCCTCATTGTGTGCATCTACTCAGAAAGTATATATTAATCCACGAAAATGAAGATTGTTTTACTCGACTTTTATTTTCTGTAAATATCTGCTACGCGGATCTTTATTTGTGCTCAGAATATTCGGTTATTTTCCATTTCCGCCAATAGTCTCCAACTCGGACATGTTAATTATTTTATCCTCGAGTACCACCGAATAAAGTTTACGAATCGTGTTGAGACTACTTTGTACCGTTGCGAGCAATTCTGAATAGACACGTATTCGTGCATGTAATCGTATAGAAATTAATTTGATAGCATCACCAGAGACACCGGTTAATATCCATATAACCCCTAAAATAAACCCCTATCAACTCACCTTTATATAGTTTTTTTCCAATCCTCAGAAAACATTAGCTACAAATGCCATAAGATTCTCTTGAGTTTCTTGACGGCCAAGCCAGTTAAATATTTCAGCACTTGCTAACTTTAACTTATGTTTAGATGGTGTCGTTGCTTGGCCGCCTCTTCTTAGACCACAGCCCCCTCTTGAACCTCTGGGATGTAGAGTGCAAAGAGGCAAGCGTGACAGCGTGTACTATCTGCAGTTTCTCTTGTTGCTGTTTATATCATTGGAGCACTTAACTATCTTACGATTTCACTCGTTTCTTCTTCTGTTCCCTGTAGTGCTGCCATTTATTTCATTGTGGGCTCGTTGAAATTTTAATATCCTCAGACACTGATGGGCGAAAGCGACATTAATTAAATCAGGCACGTTCCGCAATTTATATTATTAATTTATTTAGTTGTAAAGATGTTTGTTCAGAACCCGACATGATATCTTCTCGTGCAGTTTGTCGCGACTGTAACATATTTTTGGCATATGTTCGACCTTCAATAACATTACGGATTAGTTCCTGGTATTCGCGAGTGGTTTTACGGTGTCGCGTCACATAAACTACTATGATATAACGGAGAGACACTGTATATAAGTGTGTTTGATTGTTAAATTGTCGTGAGACACAAGTTCTTGTCCAGACCAATACCACATTTTCTCCTACAACTAGAAGCTCCGGTCCAATCAAAGGAAAGAAAACTATAAGGATTCGAGGTGTTCCGTCCAAATACGTAACAAACTTCATCTCACACCATTGTTCAATGAATATTAGAAAGGTCATGTGCGTCAATGAGACGAAATATTATCAACATGCTACACTGCTACACTTGTCATAAATCAATTCAGTCACTCCTTCGTTTTATGGAATCAACTAGATTTCAGCAGAGTCTTTGTGCCGACCTCATACAAATATTTGAGCGACATTGACTTGGTGCTCCAGCATCCCATCGCCGTACACTACACGATTGCTTTCATATTTTCGTATGCATCAAAGATATTAATGGTCTTGTCATTCAACGCTTTTGGAACATCTTTGAGAACATTATGACACGATTGATCACAAACCTATGGTGTAATCACGTACAATTGATCCATCTTTAATCATCATAAGATCAATTGCAACAAAGGTTTAGTTTTGTTTTCTTCTGATAAAGCTGGTCCAATGAACAGTGCAATAAGTTTGGATATATATCAGCAAACTTGGATCGTTTATTTGCAGTCTGCGCGGTAACGTCAATGACGATAAAAGCGGAGCTTGTCAAATCTTTAGGGCTTTTAAGAAAAAGATATGTAAATTTCCTCTTTCATGGTGTCAACTGATTATATAGTAGATAGTGCTGTTTAATACAATCGTATCTTCACACTGTACTACTATTACAACTCGAGTTAAAACACATAATATGGCTAGAAGAGATTACTGGAATATTTGTTCAATGTGGAGCAAAGAAATTCACGTTATTTTATTAACTGATTTAATGGCTGCATTGCCAAATATTATGGGAACACAGTGGACTTAACATACAGGTAAAACACATCCCTCGATACAATTTTGGTTGGCTTGATATACAACTTGGTTCTAACAAACAACCAAAACCTGGTGAAGCATCAGTTAATCGTGTAGATGCTGATTGCTGATATCCGTGCAAGTCAACGTGCAGGTGTTGATCTTATACATTAATTGAACGTAATTGCAGTACCAGGTGCTGCAGATGGATCATCAAATAAGGCAAGAAAATCAAGTTTGTACTTGGAAGTAAAGCCTCTCATTAAAAGTAAATAATATTAATACAAACAATTTTTACAGAAGCCAAACATAATCAAAAATGTACTGCAGTTCACGTGGGTATTGGACTGATGAAGCAGTTGTGAAAAAGTTAGAAAGTGCGGAAAAGAATTCTCCTGGGATTGGTCGAGCATGTTGACCAAATACGTGCTGTGACAAATTTACTTACCAGTACCAAGAAAATGTTCACATAGCAGGTTTGATGTCCAAACACCAGATGAAGTTCATCAGGTTGATCTCGTGTCCATTCACTATATCAAGTACGGGATCGACAAGGTCGATTGCATACATTCAGGTAAACGTTAACCACAATTATGTAATCAAATACAAATCTGACGACAAAATTCACGCCATTGTTAGATCTAGGTTACACGCATTCCTAATTGGAAGTACAACTGCAGACTTGGAACAAGTTTAGCACATTCAGTAAATTTATGTCCTGATTCTTCACCGGTTTCGTACTGATACGGGGACAGCAAACTACCGAGCAACACCAAAGCTTCGAGCACAAACGTATAATCGTTGTATACATCATGTAAATGTTCCTCATATTCTAGAAAAATTTCAAGAAGAATCCTTGCTTACTGTTGGTACTGTAATCGCGTACGTGTTGTTTTGTATCCCAATATATCTAGGATTAATCCAATGATAACCACCAACATATAATGGTTGTATAAAAGTCATAAAGGTCATTACGATCTAGATGCATGATGGAACTATTAGGGACAACGAGGACATAACCGTCCATGCTTGTGTTGTTTGTTATATACATTCCGCCACAAAATGATCCCACAATGAACAGATGCTTGTGAGCAATTCTATCTCGATTTTGGTTTTTTGGTTTTTGATAACAAAGCATCCCAAGATTTTTTCGGAGATGAGAAGTATTGTACAGGATTTAGCTAATATATGAAATTTTTTAAATATATTAGCGAGTAACAACACATCAGTACACAGATGTAGATCATGATAGTCACCCACGTTTTAGCATTAAAATGCTGACAAACCTTGAGTACGTGTCTGTAATCGTTTTTCCGAAATACCTTCAATTGACATCGATGAATGAAACGGTTCATTTTTTTTTTCAACTGATTTTTGTACATTTTGCCCTTGTAACTCAAGTCCACACATTTTATTAGCTGGTCCGTATTGTTTGGACAATACCTGCGAAGTTCTTCGCCGCTAGATTGCACACTAACTTGTT
The DNA here is from genome assembly GCA_016746295.1 of Potamilus streckersoni. Taxonomy (NCBI): domain Eukaryota; kingdom Metazoa; phylum Mollusca; class Bivalvia; order Unionida; family Unionidae; genus Potamilus; species Potamilus streckersoni. The sequence goes on along the minus strand of JAEAOA010001664.1, from coordinate 1,697,737 downwards.
AAAGGAGAATTCAGAAATTGTAACGAATCAAAGAACTGAAGCCTAAGCATTATCTATTCGTTCATGCTGTTGGGGATAATGAGTTTTGGTGAATTTGATGCCGTCGTTATAACACGCAATTTTGTTTGGAAAAATTCTTAACTGTAGATTACATGCGTTGTGTGCAGCTGCTTTGTAAGCCCCGGTGTTGTTACAATGGTCACGGATGTTTATATTAGTGAGGAAGTGGGTCTATTTTTACTGAACTAGCTATGATTAGCTGAGAAAACTCATCCAAAACATCGGTCAGAATTCTTTACATTTATAACCGAATTTAGCAGATCCCACTTTAGTGTTGGTATATATTTGAGTTGACGAAACGGTTGATATGGAGAGACATGTACCTCGATGTGGGCTCATTGGTCAAGAGACCATCTCAATTCTGCATTGGGTTATTTTCCCAACGTTTCAAGAATTTTTCAATGAATTTAACTATTTCGTATTTGAATTTGGCTAGTGTCGCTACGGTTCAGGATTGTATGAGCACAGCTGTGAATCAATGGTATTGTTATTTAAATCAATCACTGTCAAGTTTTAGCTGCATAACCAAATTCTCATTAAGAACACTCTCTGCTTTAACTCCATAGTAGCCAAGGTGTTGTAACACAGGTGTGATTCTAGGAATCATATTTGTTGACAGTTGTGGAACGTCTTTACATGGTTGTGTGTGTGTGTGTGTGTGTGTGTGTGTGTGTGTGTTTGTGATTGTGTGTGTGGTAATTCACCACCAAGCGTATGAAATTAAAATTCAGGCATTTGAGATTGCTGTGCTCGTTCATGGGCATACTTAGCACATTAACTAGCATTATATGCGCTTTTTGTTCACCCTAAATACGACAACGGTTTTTTCAAAACGTACCTAATAGTGTATGTAAGCCAACCTTTTTTGTACCACTTGGTAATCTCAGATTAAGCTTCCATGCAAATTGTTTCAGTTGTTGTGCCGTTGCTGTATTGACAACCGGTGGTCGTCTATCAACCGATGATGCGTCAAGTTCATCCAGCGCAAGTATGGGTCGCAATAATTTAAGTATATCAGTTTTTCGCATACTGCTTGGCTTTCCATGATGTTTTGCGATTTGTTTTAGCTGATGCACAGATGACACGCATATATTTGTCGAAAGCCTTCTCCAATAGGTAAGTTCGTCGATAACTTGTTTTAATTTGTATACGCTACCAGGATCAGAAACTATAATCGCTTTATTCTAAGCTATTATTTCGTTTATATCTGTGTCTGTTTTGTTATGTTTACATTAGTTTCGGTTGTTTTTGCTAATCTCAGACGTCACGCGTGATAATATTTACAAACAGATCCACATTGTGGGCAAAGTAGACTATGCAATTTGACACAGAGATCGCATTTAAGACATGGTTGAGCACCGGAACCAGTAAGAAACACCATCAAATGTGGTTTACAGTATTCACAATGGCGTGTTCTGTTGCAGAGATCATATTCTGCAAGGCATACGCCTTCGAATAAAATAAATTACATCTTACTATCAGTCCATAGTAACACAAATAACAAATCACAAAATATTATACCAATACAAATAAGACCCAACATTGTGCGTTTGCATGCAATAGCATTAAATGTCTCATAGATTTGGTAAATTTCCTCAATAGTTTTTCCTTCGTGCTTCTTAGTAATACATTTTGAAAACATTTTCTGGTGCTTGCGTCTCTAGTCTTCTGCATCGCTATACCACATCTTATAGATATACTGTAGATTGGTGAGTTCATGTTCGATTGTTATATTAATTCATAAAACTATGCGTTTAATTGATTTGCTCATGCATATATTCATTATTACAACTAGAACATTCACTGCTAATATCAAAGGATCCATTTGAATAACAATCCTCGCTTGCATCGATTGATTTACGGGTGAGTTCATAAGATTAGTTTACAATGTTCTTGTACTAAAATCATTCCTAAGTTAATAAATTTATAAATATATTTCGATTATGTATCAGAAAACGAATGTGATATATTTTGAGTTTATTTGATAAATATGTATGGCGCATTCAAACAAAACAGATTTATTTAAGTTTTTCTGCCATATGCTTTATATTTCAGTCATTTGGTAGATTAACCATATTTGCAGAAATATGCATATAAATCTTAGAATATTTTGAGAGTCAATTTGATTTTTTTCACTATATACCACGGTAATTTGTCATTATAAATGGAGATTTACTCATACAAGCTGTGCTTTTTAAATTAGTTTTTATAAATAGTTTACGATCACCATAATTGCACTTCACATCAGTAACACAATTAAATGTGTCAGGTATCTGTAATTGTTTTCGACATTATATACATCACAAATTTAACCATCATTTTTTGTAGTTCACCAGCTCAGACTTTGTAGTTTCCCTAATTACTAAAAAATAAAGATTTCTCCGGAACTTGGACAAGGTTTATCTTTCATGGCTAATAATACAATAAATGTAAAATCACGTAATTCAAGCTAAATATTTTTTGAACAACACGCTAGTCAACCCTCCCAGTAAAAACAAATATAGAAAATACACCATTTTGTTTACAATTTCAGAACATTAACATGCATATCAACAGCCCCGTGTAACGGTAAGCTTCAATATTGATGAAATACTGACTTCATGGCAACCAGATATTTTATAACATGTTCACTATAAATATTTCTGATATTTTTCGATACTAGCAAACCGGGTTTTGTTAAAATTGGATCAAACTGAAACTTGTATTAATTTTGCCCGCCAAAATCATACATGTCTATAATAAATCAATTTAGCTTATTTCTCTCTGAATCCTAAGGCTCGCTAAAGAACTATTTTGGTTATTACCTGCACCGGTACAACAAATGTAAATGTTTGCAACAACAGCGAGCAAATATATAGCTAGATTATCGATTGATAAAGCATTGTTCCATAAGGAGTATTCTGTATACCGCCTCAAGAACATGTATGTGTTTGGCATTTGCGTGTATCATAGTCCAGAGGTTAGTAATGGGGACAAAGAGATGAAATAGAAAAACTATTTTAAGGCTACTATTCGTGGCAGCAATACTTTTCTTAAGGCGCTGTGATGCAAACTCAAATCCAGTGTGCCTAGACATTGACAGAAGGTGGCTAAGAAGCTGGATATTATATTAATACGACACAAGCTATATGAACGGGCTATGATCAGAGACTACCAAACAGGTGGGGGGGGTTGTTGTGGGTCAATCCGTTGCATTAGAATCAATTGGACAACGTTCTCGGAGTAGACATCAAGTACCATGGGGAGATTCACGAACATAGCAACTGCTCTCAGACGCTCTACTCATTCAACAGAGCAGGCTGAGTGACTGTCATCGAGATTTAACTGAAAGCACAAATTAAGTCTCCAGCCTGCAAATCCTACGTCTTTTGACAAAACAAGCTACATGATCCAATACAGAAATCAGTTACAACTGCAAAATTGCATACAATTCAAAATGTACAAATGAGTTGTTAATATTTTAATATCGTTCGTGGCTAAAATTGTATGACATTTTCAAATTGACAAATTTGATTTGTTTCGTAAACAAGAGATACATTTGAGAAAGAGGTTAACTGCTGAAATGCATTCAAACAATAATATCATTTAAAATGGCAGACATAAATATTATTCTCAAGCAAAACAAATAACTAATGATAATTTGGTCTTGGTTGGAATAATAAAGCCAATATTTAAAGGATTGAACGCTAGTTTTCGTAGTTACACGTTACTGGAATTATCAAAGGTTCTCATTTTGCATATCAAAACGGTAATAACGACATGACGGATAACATCGATAAATCCAGTCATTATAAGAACTATTTTAATATCATATTTAACATACCACAAGCAAACAGACTATGCGGTTTGAAGTTTAAACTAATGTCGTACCAGATGGAGAGTTTCATGTTTGAAGGTTTTGACTGTATTAATTTAGGATTAAAATAACAATTGTTTAAACAGAATGTATAATTTAATATACGTTTACTCAACCACGGTAAAATTGCTAGTAAATGACTCTGCACAGGTCTTATCATCAAGAAACGTATGATTGTCAGAAGGACATCATGTTTAACATACCACATGGAAACCAAAAGTCACTGCGCATTTTTAAATTTCAACCAGTTAGCATAACAGGTAGAAAGTTTTATAGTTAAAGATTAAATTTGTATTTATTAACGGCTTGGTCATCAGAACATGAAAGTGTGCATGGGTATAAAATATGTATTCAAATAGAATGTAACATTTATTACATACACACAATGTTTATAATTTCAGGATTAAAAACTATCAGAAAATGAATATACCCATGTATTTTATTATTCATTGCTTTTGAAATTTAATTGACTCTTCAAAGATTTAATTTCAAATAGCTGAAAGGTCACGTGTTTAAGTTGTCAAAAGTTTAATTAGAAGCTGCTAATGCAATTGTGATGTTAGCTCTTTCATCTAATGGCACCAAGTGTGACGAGAACCTCTGTAAATAATTGGTTTAAAAGTCTAGTGAACTGACTTGACGTATTCACAGAAGCAACGTGGAACATGTCGTCTTAGTTCTGCTCTTATTTCAATTGATTCCTCTCTATTCATAGCTAGCACAGATTCAAATTGTAGTATATTACACATGGTACCATCAGTAGATCTTGATATTCCTTGAATTTTACAATAAAATACTTTTCAGGCTTGATGTATTTAGTGTCACATACATTGTAGCCTAATCACTGTTTACTACACATTATTGATTTTAATACAAGAACACTATAGCAACAATCAATACTCTTTTTTCAAATGAACGTTTAGCCGTAATAAGCACTTATTAGAAAATAATTTGCAGTCATTGCTCTTCACCAAACAAAAGCAATGTATCTTTATTGCTAACTTTGTATTTTTTAATCATGCTCAATGTATTTAGCATCTGCTTTTTAAAAAAATTGCTTAATCTGTAGATTAATTTGCTCGTTAATAAAGACCATCTGCAAATACGTTGCCGTAGAATTGCGTCTATTTACACAAGCTTCTTCTTTTTTTTCATGATATATGATTTATCGTCCAAAAATAGGTAATCGTTCAGAGTCAGATTAAATTCCTATCCTTTTCAGATGATGATAGCCTTGAACTTTCTCAGTTTTTATATCACTTTTATCCATTTCTTTCATAGGAGACAATTCAATGTTTTGAACGTCTGTTTAAAAATCCTGTAAAATCGGAGTCGTCTTAACAGAGTAGGACAAGTTATACAACACTACTTATTAAGATATCCAAATTCCTATGCACGAAGACATGAATGAAAAAATTACTATGTCCATGAATGCTTGAAAAGGTCATGCGACAAGGATAGTGACATCAAAGAGGCCTGAAAATATTTATCCTGGAAATATTTGGTTGGTAGATGAGATGATAAAATACACATCAACATGTTTCGGATCGAAAAAACAACGAGTTTGTGAGACCAGTGTATGTAAATCTGACACGTTATCATTCAGGTATCTATCTTAAGTGACGTGTGCAGTGAAGCTGAGAAAGACAACCGTTAGTTAGAATAATTTTGTGTGTCCGAGCCCCGCCAATCTAGCATGGCCTAACAAAACTTGCAGTACATTTATAAATCAGAGGTGATATAATGATAATTCTTTTTACTTGTCTCCGAATATATATGTTCTAGTAATTTGTTATTTTAAAGATGTATAAAACTTTCAATCTCCTCTTTGCCATTAGTATCGAAATTAATCCAATTGACAAATCTCGACTCACATTGGACTGATGATAGGATATTGCAAGTAAGCATTTTTAATTTCAAATGTAATCTAGCGTCACAAACAACAAACTACAACAGACATTTTGAATAAAATTTACGTTAATCGATATTAAATTATACAAAGAAGTGCTGCTGACAAAATTATATTTTGATTTGCGTTTGTATTTACGAACTTAATATTTCATCCGTGGATTATTCATTCCTCATTGTTATTGTCATGTCTCTGATAAACGTTACAAAAGTTTCAAACACAGATATAGGGAAGAGTTCTTTCGTTCAAAACATGATCGATGTGACTTTTCCATCAACCTTAGCCATTATGTTGTCAATGGATCGAGCAGTTCACATGGAAAATGGACTGACTTTTATACAATATTAGTTATAGGATACGTGTAAAATCGTGTAATGTTACAAAATTCTTCTCCGTCATTTATCAGCAGGTCGTGCAATTGTCGAACTGTTCTGGCTGACATTGCTGGTTTAGAAAGGTGTATAAACAGTCTTGTATGTAATGTGGTTTAGAGTGTACAGACGACTTTATTCGAAACTGCAAATGTTAGCAGTTTAAGCCGGAAACCAATAAATCCTGTCGCCTTTAAATAATGTAGATGGGGTTCTTTCTGTCAGACATCATTAGTCTATTCTTTCCGACATTACACATTGAACAGAAACTGCTGAGGAAAGGCATAAAATACGATTTTCGTAATAGGATTAAGATTGCGTAATTTTATGATTTATTATGGCTTGAATTAATATCAGTCTAACCCCGCCCCCCTCTCTCTCTCAATAATCATCGAAAATACCATTTTCTTGAGAATTTATTTCATTTGATGGTGCATATATATATATATATATATATATATATATATATATATATATATATATATATATATATATATATATATATATATATATGTATGTGTGTGTGTGTGTGTGTGTCATCATGACATACATTGACATGGACTACTAGTTAAATATGGATAGAACTTGTATCATTAAAACAGAGGTGCAACTTTACCCGTTTCGGTATATATGAGTATAATATTGAACATTGTTACATTCTTGAGAATCAATGAAGTTCGTGAAATGTAAATTGAATGTAATGAATTTGTCTCGTATCGTTTCATTTCGTTTGTCACATTTGTCATGACCGCATTGAGAGTTAGATTGCCCCCCCAGATGTTATTATGACCAATCGTTTTGCTTTTATCATGTAGTCTTTTTCATTTGTTTTCCTTACCTATCTTTATATACCTCAACTGCCTGCCTATGTTTTATCTATCCGTCTGTTCATGTTTTCCTTCTTTAGAAGACCAAGATAGGAATAAACATTATTATTATTTGATCTTCACTGAATGCTAAGGAATGGAATGAAAATATATCTACCCTTGTTTAAATCATAACAGAGAGAGAGAGAGAGAGAGAGAGAGAGAGAGAGAGAGAGAGAGAGAGAGAGAGAGAGAGAGAGAGAGAGAGAGAGAGAGAGAGAGAGAGAGAGAGAGGGAGAGCTAGTAAAAAGAATACAAAGAGAGAATATTTTGGAAACTACTGTTCCATGAAAAGCCGAGTTATGACAGGACTAAATATACGTATACGGAAATAGCAAAATTCCATTAGATCTAACCAAACAAAGAGAATGGAAAAATTAAACCAAGTTGATACCTATAAAATAGTAATACAGAAATGTAATACCCAGAAATTTTGGCGCCATTTTGTTAACAAAATAAAGCCAACTGTAAACCATGCAAGTTTAATAAGCTTACAAGTGAGCAATCACAAACCTGGTTCATAGCCTGAGATGCTGTCTCCGATTTTTAAAGTTTATCATACTGTCAAGAAATCCTTTACTTATCGAGCCCTGAAAAATATGTACATTTATTCCTTATGGAGGAGGCGTGGTCAATCTTTGATGTCATATGTCTTTCCGAATAAGTCTGGTATAAGTGCTGTAAAATCTGGTCCCAATTAGCCAATATGGAACTATATACAAAGCAAGAACTTAAAAGAACAAGTAACACGGACACTAATCTACCAGAATATTATGCGACGGTAGATTATTGCATATTTTGTTTGCAATTGCTTTCAACTTACAGATGAGTATATACGATACTTTATTGCTAACCGGGCATTACAATCGCAATGCGATATAAATTTAAACACATTATGTTATTAAAATCATATACAAATGCGTAATAGACCCTTATAAATAGCAAATAACTGTAGTTCGTATAGTTGCTTTTAAATTTTAGTAGTTTTATCAGTTCCCAACCTTTCACTTTTATTAGACACGTAGATTTCCATGCACGCAAACAAACTATTCATGCCATATTTTACTGACTGCCAAAGAGGGTAGCAAATCCCTCTGAAATCAGATAATCTACGCATGCCTTTAATATTTCTAACGGTCTTTGTTTAGATATTTGCAATGGCAGTATATGCATCTTGTGTCTATACCTTATCTTATCGCAAAGAATCACAACTAAAGTAAACTAGCTGCAAGCATCGTAGGCCCTTATCTATCCTCATATACGTTGTCAGAAGACTATTCCTCCAGTTGCACGCAATTTGGTACGTGATATTCACCTGGTAATAAGGTATTTTGGTATTTTATCCATTGTACGATTATGTTCTCTATTGACGGCTCAAATATAGATTCCGCATTAAGACAGTTTGATCTCGAAATGAGAAAGAATAAAAATCGTACTGTGGCAACCCATTCATAATTCCATTTGGTAATTTATTATTGAAACTTAAATCAATAATGGTACAAGCGATTTGACAATCCCATTATGTGTTTTCGATATCAAATGCTGCAAGCTTTTCCATAAATCACTAAAAAAAACAAGCACGAAGCCCAAGGTATCTGAATGCTTGAAACCAATAAACTAAATAAATAATCACCATATTTATCATGTGAGAAGTACAATCATATGTTTGTGCATATTTTAAATTCATGACTGTTGAGAAGTTTTATGTTTCGCTAGCTACAAGTTTTATGTTTCGCTAGCTACAACTCATTTAAAAAATTTTGTATAAAACCCTCGTTCAATTATTTCCGTTTAAATATTAAGACGGATGGAAAGATCAAGTAGAGTATGAGTTTAGTTAACTGTTGCATTTTGGAAAATATCTATGAAGGTGGGACTTCTTCAACATTTGAGATTCTTTTAAAGATAATGATAAACATATTAACAACTCTTTTTTACTTTACTTTTGTACAATTTGGTTCTGAAGTCAAAACTCCAGTGTGACAGAGACACACCTTCTTAGTTATATAAATGTTCAGCAGTCCAGAACTATATGATAGAGAAACATATTTTTTTCTCAAACTTTATAATGAGTAGAAAAGAGCGATAACAAACAGTGTTTTTTATCTATTTAAAAGCGACTTGCTATAGTCGATACTCTCTATCTCAGACACACACTCACAAAAACACACACACACAAACACACACACACACAAACACACACACAAACACACACACACAAACACACACACACAAACACACACACACAAACACACACACAATACCTTTTATTGCCTCCTCTTTTTAGTTATGACTTAACATTTCTTACTTTGCTTTGTAAAATTGGTTTGCATGTACAAGAATATTTTGATAAAATGTTTTCAATTCGTTTACCTTCACAACAGTTTAGTGAAATATTTATATCCATTTACTTTTACAAAAACATGCATTGAACAATTTTTTTAAAGACGTTTGCCTTGACAACAATGTTTTGGTCAATATATTTTCAATTCGTTTATCTTTACAACATAATTTAGAGACAAATGATTTCATTACATTTCTTTTTCCTGACATCTGTGTTTTGGTCAAATGATTTTAACTCGTTTGACTGACTACAATATTTTGGTAGATATTTATTCAAATCATTTGACTTAATAACAATGTTTTGGTAAGATATATACAATATGTTTGACTTGACAACAACGTGTAAGGTTAAAAAATACGATACAATTTGCTTTTGTGTTTGATAAGCATAATCCAATTTGACATTTTCTGTTTTAATCAGTTTTTTAATGTTTCGTGTTCTACACTCGATTATGGAGAGTATTTCTTCTTCAGCAACATTGAGTTTGAAAATATCTTCCTCGGTGAAACCTAAGGCAGTGAAATGTTGACCAGTGTCTAGTTTGTAGTTTTCAGGCAACAATCTTCAGCTCTTCAAATTATGTTTCACAACATCAACACAGCTCTCTTTTCGCAATATCCATGTATATACACATAATAATAAGTCTTTGCCACAATTTTCTTGGTTTCTTTTATACTTGTACAATTTATGCTGTATTACTTTAAATACTCTAGACTTTTCCTTTTGGCTTGAAATTATATTGCTTTACGTAGCTGTTTGAAACGTTTATCTGTTTCGCGTTCAAAATCAAGAGAGAACTGCTGCTTTGCTCTTCTGCGCTTTTTTTGCATTCATTTGCTTGCATAAATTTTGCTACCCAAATTCTCTGAGTTCATCAGGATTGTTGTTTATTTTCATAATCTTCTCGTTGTCATTCAATTTCTTGTTGCCTTTCCCGTATTTGATGCCGAGATGTGGTAAGCAGATTTTTCATTTTCTATAGAGGTCATTTATCAATTTTGCAAAGGCCCTTTGAATAGATTTTCATTAGTGTACGTCAAAGTTTCAGCCTTGTTATTCATGGCTCTAAAATCCTTCTATTTATTTAACTGAATTTGCTTAAAGATATCTGCACTAGTATTCATCAAACTTTCGTGCCTGTTATCCATAATAATCAAATCGTTTGATTATTTAACTGTCGGTATGTTTATGCTAGGATACGATAAAACTTGCAACATTCATAACGCAGGTTTATTGGGTTTTTTTTGGATTTGTGTGTTCATTCATTGAACTAATATTTGTACTAAGTTTATTTTCCATATAGAAACATGCCATTTCTCTTCTTTTGCATGAAATTGTTCATATGCCAATCAGCAGTTTCACTCATTATCACCATATTTATACAACCCATTCGTTCATAACAACATATGTCCTCGCACTCATAAGCAATAAATAAATTTGTTGCAATAACCCTTACTGCTTTACAAAACTATATTAAATATTTTAACAATATAGAAATTAGAGTCGCAGCCTAAAATTTATAAAAGTGACTGTTAAGAAGTTCCTGTTAGTAATTATCAGTGCTTGTCATCAACATCTAGTGCCGATGTGAGTTATATATAACACCTACACCAAAAAATAAATAAAATACATTTTCCCTCCTTTAACAGGTAATATGCCTAAGCAATGACTTTTTGTCCTTTTTCGTCAAAAGATACATAGAATTTTGCACAGCATGTTAAACACAAGCATTCAAACAAGATAAATAATGAGGAAAGTCCAATATTATAAACACATGTCCAAATAGACATTTGTACCATCATTGATAGTAATCCTAATATTTAACCACATTCCTAGAGAAATATTAACTATGAATTATTTGTTAAAAAAAATGAAAACAACATCAATGCCCCCAGTCTGGTACACAACAAACTTGATTTTGAAAAAGAGCAAGTAAATAACATAACCTATAAAAATGGAAAAATATAACAAATTCAAATTAAATATGAATAACACCTCTATTCACAACAAAGAAATATTTATACACTAAAGCCTTTCTTTAACTATTATTTAAATATACATTTGATTAAAAATTGAGTAAGTTGAAGTCTTATAAATGATCTAAAATAAACATGAAGCAATAAAATAATTTGTTTACCCTTGAAAGTAGAACTGCTATTAGATTATCGTTTCATTTGATATGCCTGATGTTTGCTGCATTACTGCAACATATAACTTTACTTTCATAATCCCTGGTTTTGTTTTTCATCTTGCCGATGGAATGCAAGGGAGTTATGATCACTGAATACAATAATCGTAGAAAGAGTTGAACACTTAAGAGTGTTACAAAGTCAATATCAAAGCCAAATATTCCTTCTGGATCGTGGAATAATTTCTCTGGTGTTTACTTACTTGATTTAGAAAAATAGCTCACTGGATGTTCTAAACCATATTTGTCTTCCTAACTCAATATTACACCAACCTCGAATTCACTTGCACCAACATACATTTTAATGAATGACTGACATTTGAAGCTGAAAGAACTGTTGCACTCCAAAGTATTGCTTTTAACTTGTCAAAAGCCTCCTGACATAGTTCAGACCAATAAAATTTTGTTTTTTCCCATTCAAAATTGGTCAAGATTTCAGCAGTTATGGAAAACGTTGAACACTTTTTCTGACATTATCCAGGAATACCCATATAGCTTGCACTTTAATGTATATTGGTTTAACTTGGTTTCACAATATGTCCAAACAATGTAACGCAAGCACTGAATAGCTCCCTTTTATTTAAATTAATTAACAAATTTGTATCACTGAGTCTATCAAAGAATTTCCGAATCGTCTCTAAACGATCTAACGATTGTCGTTGTAGATGAGATATAAGTATTACATATTGAAGATCAGATTTAATTATATTCAGTAAACGTTTCCTATTAAACCGCATTAGTTAGTCTGGAATTATGAATGACCTAAATTACTTTGCCCTTTCTGTAAGTGGAATTTGCCAAAATCCTTTCCAAAGTTCAAACCTGGTTATATGTTTTTAATTTCCAATTTTGTCAATTTAGCCGTTAGACATGAAAAATGTATTATCTGCTTTTGGTGAGAGAATACTTGGTGAATTCCAACCACTTTTACTCAGTTCTATGAAATAATTCTTCCGCTAATATTATATTTCTTTTTTCAAACATTCATGTTTGAGAGGAACCACTCTGTGTGATGGCTTTTTAACAAGTGTGAAATATACACTATCAACGTCATGGTAAGTTTTAACTGTATACGTTTAGAAAATCTTGAAATAAGTGCTCATATTCACATAATAGCTGTTTCAGTTCACACTTTTCTTGTGGCTGCAGATGTGAAAGTTTCTGATCAGAACGTTCACTATTTCTTAATTCCGAAGACTGGCTACATCAAAGTCATGACAGTTCGATTTCTTTGCATCGCTTTATTTAAGCGATGTAATGAAATCGAAATGTTATGACGTTGGTGTAACATATATTTTAAATTCAATTTTTTTCTTATATTTTTTATTATTAGTTTTAGTAACAGTGTGTGGAGCAGGTACAAATAAATTGACGGAATTATTAACAGAGTAATCTTTTTAACCATACGTTTCTAACATATTTATATGACAAAGTTGTTCTATTCTCGCCTCTCAGAAGTGTCAATGATATGATTTATCACTTACTTTCTTTTCAACTGCTTCGGGACCATCGTACTTAACCTAAGAGGGTTTTGAGTTAAGAGAAAGAGAGCCAGACATCAACCATCATGCTGTAACTGCTTTTCTTGTTATTTCTGACACACCGAGTTTTATTTGTGATTGAGCAGAATGACAGTTAGATATTGCTACCTAATAAGCTTCTGACAAATTAAATCAGAACATTCGAGGAGATTAATTTCTGAATATTTAGCTGAAATAATTTTCTCTTGGATAACTGTAATGTTCCACGATGTGTCAAAGACAAGTTCCAAAGGACTAAAACCTAATGATTCTTGAACTCATTCCCTAACAGCAAACAATAGCAAATGAAAACCCTCATGCCAATATTTTCCTTTGTCAAAGCAGTATGGCCGAATCATATGCTTGAACGTCTGATAAAATCTTTCTAAATCAAAACCCTGACTTTCAGGATCATATGCATAAATCATAAATTATGGGATGCCTAATTCACGCAAAACTTGCTGAAAAATTCCAGACATTAAATTTGACCCTTGGGTAGATTGGACAAATTTGGGAAGGCAAAAGCGTTTTATAAAATTTTTTCCTATGATTTTAGATTGAATATTTCTCAAAGGAATTACCTCTGGAAATCTTTTGAAAGCATGCGATGGGGTCAATAGGTATTGTTTTACCGACTTGGTTTTAGGTAAGAGACTGACACTGATAATTAATATTCTTTGAAACGGTTTATTAAAATGCAGCAATAGGTTGCAGATGAGACGTAAGTATATTCTGACTAAATTTTCCGAATATTTTACAACTGTGGCAAAATCTGAGGTTTTTAGAAACATCAATTCCAATTCTCGGCCAGTTAAAATGACACAATATATAGAGACAATTATTAGCAGAAAAAAGATCGATCGATGTGATCAATACGTCTTGACTGGTCAATACCAGGAGCAAAACTGATCTCATCAAACGCTTGACCCCCCCAAAATGTGTCTGCTCTAGGAATAATTTTACTTATGAACATAATTCTCGAAGCACTTTTGCCATAGCTCTAGTAATTACACAAACAGGGTATATACCAGAGACTCCATTTTAAAATAAGATGATATTCCTTATCCAAACAAGAGGTGTTAGTTACATGTCTATTAACCATGACCTTATCTTCAGATAGGTTATTGCTTAATAATAAATGAGTGAAACATGAAAATTCCGCACGTTGAAAAATAACTCTTTTTTATAGAAGAAGACATCTCAGATAAAGACGAAACACCTGATAATAAAAGGCTCTGGAAAGTTCCTGTGTCACAAAATATTCTAATAGCGTACAGGCTTTGCAGATTGACCAATAAGTGACATATAACTTTACGAAAATATATCACGCTCGTTCGTTTTGGATATGTTAAATTACATATTGTGGAACAATTTATACGCCCACTTGCGAATCTGCACTCACAAGAATTGTTAACGAGGTCTCAGAGTGGGTAACAAGACTTCCAATCAAACAAGCAAAACATAAAGAAACTATATAACAATTGAGTTTAATCTTGCTGGGACGATTCATCCTAAAGCTGCCACCTTTACTTACACAATGATTTCACAACCACTACTTTTATAACAACTCGGAAACAATTCGTTCGGCAACTGTATGCATCAGGAGGGCAACATGGTGCTACTGATCCGGTATAGTCCATTATTATATTTACATTCTCGAACTGGACTAATAAACTTTACCATTTAGCACATGTCGTTGAACAAATCGCAAAGCCTACTAATACGGCATTTGTGTGAAGGAAATTGCAAATCCCTCCATGTGATTCAAAGTTACCGTTAATATTAATCTATTATCTGCGAGTGATTCCAAAGTGAAATGTATGCCGTTTGTCAAACAGGAACACGTGTTTAGTGAACATATCCGACGTAGTTTTGTTGACCCGAAGAGATTTACCCTGTGAGCTTTTTTTTTTGAGTCGATAGCAAAGACATTGAATCTACATGTTGTTCCGAATATCCTTTTGCAAAATCACGCTTCAGACACGTTTCGCCTTAATGATCTTTTTGAAGGCTCCTGATTCATAATTTTTTACCACAATACAATATATTCTTGGGCGCAGTCTCATGCATTTCTGTATATGTTACAAAAGCACTCATCTTTCAACTTCTACAGTTATGTGTTC
>JAEAOA010001664.1:1467500-1680000 GCA_016746295.1 Potamilus streckersoni | reverse complement strand
CTCGCGTTTAGTCTTGTCATTAGATTGGTTAAATATAAGTCACTATAAAACTGAAATTTTCAATATGTACAAACGTTGTATTTCATTAGATTCAATCGTCTAAAAGAAGTACTTGTTCGATTATTTTCAAAATATTTTAATTTTGAACTCTTTTTCCTTCGTATGCCGCTAAAGTAAAGAATGATGTTAAATTTCGAGCTAACGATCATGGATATAATTCAGTGTATTCAAACAGTTTCATCATCTATATCGACAACATCATCTTATGTGACTGGACAATTATGCAGCCCATTCCTTATGGTGGATCTATGCATTAATCATAAGCGCTTAATCATAAATAAATACGTAAATTGTTAAGGTAAATCTTCAGTATATAGAGTAATTTCATAAAAACCACAGTGATTCCTCGCTGCCATGGGAACCGCTGTGTGTGCTTCGCGATGGGCCGGACCGTATCAGTGTGCGCTCGTGGATGTTTCGGTTGAAATTATAAGAAATGTACCAAACTGGTAGCAAACAAGCGAACGAAGAAAACTTATGTGACTGAATCATCCAGATGTGTTTAGTGCTGTTAATGCGTGTGATTAAAGTGTGCCAAATTCTTAGATTTCGCCTGACTGCATGAATGGCTCCATAAATCCAAAAACAATTCCGATGTGAGAACGGTAACGTCGAATTAGTTTGAAAACATTTCAACAAAACTCAAAACAGCGCTGTGTTGGGAAAATTACTAAGATTACAAGAGAGCGATTCTGCGTTGACCTTGTTCGGGACAATGTTAACATGATAGGCGTGGATTAATGTACGGGCCAGTCTACTGAAGTATGAGATTGAAACAAACCTGCATTACTTTAATGAGAAATTTGTATTTCAATGAAAATGCTATAATTTTCTCTATTATAACACTCTGATTGCCGAAATAACCGAACAAGGCAAATCTTCAGCACATAACAGCACATTACAAATAAATAACCCAAGTGGACGTTTACTGAATTCATGGAAGACTACACAAGCTAGTGGTGGTTTGTAAATCGGGACTATGTCGCAGCTGATGAATAAAAAACATTTATGGTAAAACATTGTAAACAAGAAAATACCCAGTATCCTACACCTATTCAAAGCACATATTCCCCGACATACTCTTCACATGCGATTTTTCTTTATCCCTACCATCATTCGAACCTGAACCCCAACCTTTCCATGAATCTCCACTATCATAACTTTCTCAAAGGCAAAAAGCTCTTATCAAGCGAGTAATGAAGCGTGCAGAAAAGAAAAACGTACTGACATAATAACAAAAGTCTCTGCTCAAACAGACATTTGCACTCCAACCTAAATTTCAACTCAAGCCGATACTTTTTAATATCATTATTTCAAGAATAAATTACAAACCCAGCAAACAACCAAAGGTAGAAGTTCTTGGTGGGTTGTGGTTCCTCACCTACCATGCGAATCGGTTGGAAACACTCGTCGTGTAGGTATGCGCGGCTACAATACAACAAAAATCATCAACTAGGCCGCAATCGATTTATCAGAGGTTTCTCACCAACGACATCATCATGGGTTTGGGAATGAGTTTCGCGAGTCATTTTACACCGATTTGTGTGTGTGTGTGTGTGTGTGTGTGTGTGTGTCTCTCTCTCTCTCTCTCTCTCTCTCTCTCTCTCTCTATATATATATATATATATATATATATATATATATATATATATATATATATATATATATATATATATATATATATATATATATATGATTTCTTTCACTTGTTTATTCGAACTTTCTCCCTGCGGCAAAAAACAGTGTTAAATCAGTTACCATGCTTCATTCGATGACACTTCAGGATAAAACCACTAGGAGTTTTATCAGTTACCTGTCGAAATTGAAAACCTTCGGTGACAGATACGAAGCAGGTAGTTCGTGACTCAAAATAGGTAGTTGATATACAGACAGTAAAAACTGAGTAAATGTTTCTCAGTGTATCTTTTTTTGAGTGTTCTAGCATGTTTGCTCAGGCGCCTCATAAGAATTACGCTTGTGGGCTCACGTATAATACATTCATGTGCATGAATCCTATGTTTTGGGATTTGGAACCACGAATAGTGTGATAACATCCGTATGTATAGCTTCTCATCGAAGTCAAAGCCTATTGCCACATATAACTTTCCTCTCGCATCATGCTGTAGTTTGGAACCTTTTGATAGCTTCGCTTGGGGACTTACTCGCTTTGCTATTGCTGGCTCGCGTGCACTCACATATGATGCGGGGTTCCAATTCATGGGTGTGTAGAAGGTCTTTTGCCTAGAGCAGTAAACAAGATCTCAAACATCTATTATCATGCTACTACTGACGATCCACCATTCACAATCTACCATTGCTGAATGAACAATACCATTCTGGAATAATTATATCAATCTGCAACAAAATGTTACTTGAGTCGTACCTCACAATTTAAAGACGACAGGCATAAACTTCGATTTATGAATTAATTTGATAGCCATATTATTATTAATATTGTCTTATTTTCTATTTGGTTCGAAATTTTCTTGCCACAATTAGCACACTAAGCTCTTGTCAAGGTCAATATTAAAACAATTTCACGAACAGTCCTCGTTTTGTGTGAAATTTTTAGGAATGCTTATGGAAGCTTTGTCACCTGGACGAGAATCAATAAATAGAAAATGTGTTTACCGCATAATTGTGTCACAGAACACGCACGACATTTAGTATAATGCTCCATGGAACCAAAAATGTGCAGTTTTCTTCCTTGAGAATAATTAACACCAACGAAGCATCAACATTAAGCTACGAAGTGTTAAGTGCAGTAAAATTTGTACTAAGTGTTATTTGCAAAGTTTTTTGCTGATGCATAAAAAGACATGACTCATTGGCGGACAAATAATGCATTTACACAAAGGACTGTGTCAAGTAATTACAAGGAAAACTGAATCAAAATATACAAATTTATGTTTTGCTATTTAATGTGCAAAAGTGTGAACTTGAACTTCTCACATTCATAATAATTTGCCAACACAGGCTTTACTTAACAAAAATATTCGAAAGAGGTACGAGAGAAGCCATTAGAAAACTACATTAGTATATGTTACTTCTGTCAATGATTCAAGTAAAGTTTAATTTGGCATAGAATATGAATATATATATAAAGTGCACATTATTCTGGCAAATCAATCTTGCGCATCCTTTGCACACAATGTTTAGAATGAGAACCAGTCCATATTAGTCCTTAACACATCCGCAAGGTAGAGTAAAGATGCCGTGAAACGCTTCAGTGGAATGAACTATTTATCGTAATAGTAATACATCACAAGCCACAAAATCAGAAAAGGTGTATATTTTCTTTCTAAATGGATATAAAAGTATCCGAAGACATAAATCATTTTGAAAGTTTCCATTAGTACCTTGTTGACACTGTCATTCAGTATTTCAAATTTTATCCAACGAAATCATTAGTTACATATCTAATTTCACGAAAATCTCTGAATGAGACAATTCGAAAAAGTATGATACCTTCGTATTGACACAATCTACTTGTCATTACTACTATTGACGTATGCGTGTAGAATTTTTGTCATTTGTACGCAAAATGTATGATCTTCTCAAGTACAAATCAACAACTCTCTGCTAGCATCGATATCAAAAAGAACCCTGTGTCTCATTCTTTATTTAAACATGGAATTTTCAATCGGGGGAATGAAAACACTTTAGTTCACGACATCTGATCATCGCTTCCGCTTTGTTACAGCAATCTCGTTTTGCTTAAATTCTCCAAATACGAAAAATTGATGCTCTTACGATTGTTCACGGGGAATGTACACTTAATAATTAATGCATAAATATTGTCTCCCAATCAAAGATTCTGAAATCAAGACTTTGTTGATCTAGAATGTACAGAATTCTAGCCAGGAAGTCATCGTGCTTTTTTTTCCTTATTCACCAAAAATCTAAGAAGTGCACGGAATAAAAGCGTGCCCTGCAAACTCGTTTCTGCAATAACATATCATGAAAAAGTTAAAGCTGTCATATTGATTGTCTGATGATGGGATGTGAGGTTAAATGAGTTTATATACAATAACGCCTTTAATGTGTCAACTCATGCACAAAATGATTCTAGATTGCTTTAAAAATATAATTTTTTAGCAGTCTCATACAGTCCAAAGCAACATGTAACGAAATATGTTTTTTTACCGATGAGGAACCAACAGATGTTTAAGCATTTTTCCTTGTCAGAAACATATTTTTCTTTCTAGATCTTTTACCATAAAGGTGTTATACAACGATCTTTGATTCAGATTGGGTTCACTTTGGTCCTTGTTTTCTTATTACATCGTGTAACCAAAAAAAACCAAAAAACAAAGGCCTGAGAAAAAGTCAAGCGTAACCAAGTTATAAAATGTAATCTCTCTCTCTCTCTCTCTCTCTCTCTCTCTCTCTCTCTCTCTCTCTCTCTCTCTCTCTCTCTCTCTCTCTCTCTCTCTCTCTCTCTCTCTCTCTCTCTCTCTCTCTCTCTCTCTCTCTCTCTCTCTCTCTCTCTCTCATCAATGACAAAGCCCTATTGACAGGCACGGTAATAGCAGTTATTAGATTTGAGTATACCTCCAGACCTAACTCATTATGACGAAAGGTGTTAATGGTGCAGCATTTTATACTTATATTCGCAATACATTCAGCCGTGATCAGTGTGACACGTAACCATTACGAATGACGTATAGGTGAGGCTCGCCATAAAATGATAACTTGCTATGGCTAATAAATGTTTTATTTGGAGAATAAGTGCATTTTAATTAGGACGAGTTAGGATAACGGTCCAGTAATATGTTAACGTAACGTCAAGTAGAGGAAATGACAAAAGTTGAGAAAAACTAAACGTTTTGGGAAATCTTGCGCCATTAGAAATAGAAGTCATAAAATTATATTTTCCAGAATAGTTGTTTCTAAAGGCTGAATAAAGGGAATTATTCTGACGTCAATGAGAGTATTAAAATTTTTAGCATTTAGAGAAAATGGGGGTCAGAAGGGTCGTGTGTGTTTCCCCGACACAATTCAATGTTTTAAATAATTTTGTTTCGAAATTTGGCTGTCAAAGTTTTATGTGGAGAAGAAACTATCTCCTAGATCAGTGAAAAATACTTTTTTTTAAAACTCTCCAACGGACGAGGTATGGAAGAAGCTGCAAAACACGCAAAGAGAGATTCAGCTGCATAGAAAGAACGAATCTCGAAAAGGCACAAAGGCATTGTCTCAGTCACAAAATGCTAAATGATGTAAGCTTGTAAGTATTTGTTGAATGTAGTCGTTTAAAATTTACACATCAAGTTTCCATGAGTTGGAATACAAGGGTGTGCATGCATTTGTCTTGAATTTTATATGACTCATGTATTGTATGAATTCGTTCGAATTGATATGAAGACATCCCAATTACCACGTTAAAGTGTAATACAAATTATGTAATTTAGGAGTTATATGCGTTACTCTTATACAAATTGTGAGAATTAATTTATTTTTCTTAAATGATATGCATTACGTATGCTAAGAATTGATTTTACAATGTCTATGTCAATGAATCGTTAGTAAGCAAGAAAAGTAGTTAAGAAAAGACGTGAAGTCCATTAATTTATTTATGTAATTAAGTTATGAAGTCTCCTAACGAGAAAGTCGATAAGTGCCGAATAACATCATTCAGCTGGTAATTTACAATCAAGAGGGCCGCGGTACTATTCAAGAAGAGGTTCAGTTATGGAACGTTCCACTTACCAATGTGGCCAGAAGCTAGTGAAAAAGACGTAAATTTTATGTTAATCCGATTGTGAATATGTATCCTGTTGCCTACTGATCACATTGCGTAAGAATGTCATATTACGATAAGACGATATCTGACGAAAAAGAGTGGGAATATTGTTCGATCCCAGGAGAAGAAAAACCTGACATATATTTATGTTACATATTATATTTATTTGACGGGAATAAATAGTTCCATCTCTGTGTGCCACACTTGGAAGGAGTGCAGACTGCAACGAAGTTATGGTTGAGGACCCAAGGACGATGGAGAGAGAGAGAGAGAGAGAGAGAGAGAGAGAGAGAGAGAGAGAGAGAGAGAGAGAGAGAGAGAGAGAGAGAGAGAGAGAGAGAGAGAGAGAGAGAGAGAGAGAATACAGTAACTCTGACCTACCACCAACAGTGATCTGGGCTAGACATGAAAAAGTCAGGCTATGCTGACACGCCGGCGATTTGAGTTTGATCAGTCACTCAATCTTATGATGCAATTTGTTGTATCTATATAACAGAGCGGCTTATTGCATTTCGCATACATTTTGTAGTTCTATTTTTAAGAGAATATATATCATTCAAATGCCATGTTCAATTTCATTTGTTTTTTGTAATTCATTAAATTAGTTATATTTTACATATGTGGGCGCGTGTTGTCCTATTCTATATCTTTGCTCAGATCTCTCTTTTTTACATCCATTATTTTCATATTTGATTTTATTGTTTGCTCGATCAGGGCAATAAGACCGTCGACTATCATCTCCTACATAACGATAACAAAAGTACCATGCCAGATGAGCTACCAAATATCACACTCTAACAATGATCACAATGATTATAAAGTTTGTCTGTTTAAATAATAAAATTAGAAAGTAATAAATTGCAGCGAAAGTATCAGCTAAAAAAAACCCGATGTTAATTGGCCAATATCATTGTCTGCTGATAGTTCTAAAGAATTCAACTCCTGTTATTTTCGTATTTAGTTTGTCTGAAAAACAGCGCACCAGTCAAATCAGACAAGTTTACGACTGGTTTATGCTTTGTCACGCAAATGTCAGACGACAACAGATGCATAATGTCTCATTAGGAGGAGCAAGTGTTTCTTCGTCAGTTACAACAAATAAACAAATTTAAATCAATATATTTTAGTTTATCTAGTAGCTTTTAATTAGATTACTCTATGTGCTTAGACAAAACAAATAGATGGTTAATGGAAACTGACCTAACGTACTCATTAAATTCACAAATACGGGTATATTTGCTAAGTACAAATGAGAGGGATGCTACGATCTCAACATTTCACTCTTAATGTGATCTATTAATCTGCACACGGTGTTACATGTGCAAGAAGCAAAGAAAAGCACTTGCAGCTGAGAACCTGACGGTATTTGAGTCAATAACAAATTGATGACTCATCTGTTTGTGAGAATGGACAATATTTATGTTAAGGAGAGAGAGAGAGAGAGAGAGAGAGAGAGAGAGAGAGAGAGAGAGAGAGAGAGAGAGAGAGAGAGAGAGAGAGAGAGAGAGAGAGAGAGAGAGAGAGAGAGAGAGAGAGAGAGAGAGAGAGAGAGAGAGAGAGAGAGAGGGGTCAACAAAGCATTTTGTGTAAATATTCATATTCTCTCCATCATCCAATTACATTTGTTGGGCATTATTTTGCATTTACATTTTATTTCCGCTTATCAATTCATTTGTTGAATGTTCACATAAGAGACTTAACAGAGGATTGGAAACTGTTTATGAGGCAGATTTTTAAATAAAACTGTTCGAACACGGTTAGTTTCAAATCTAATGACGAACGACAGCAGTTCCCAGTTGATAATATTATTTCAACTTCTTAGTGCTTCAAAAAATTAATCTGTTCGTTTAACAACGTGTATGTATGTATGTATGTATGTATGTATGTATGTATGTATGTATGTATGTATGTATGTATGTATGTATGTATGTATGTATGTATGTATGTATGTATGTATGTATGTATGTATGTATGTATGTATGTATGTATGTATGTATGTATGTATGTATGTATGTATGTATGTATGTATGCATGCATGCATGCATGCATGCATGCATGCATGCATGCATGCATGTATGTATGTATGTATGTATGTATGTATGTATGTATGTATGTATGTATGTATGTATGTATGTATGTATGGTCTATAGCATTCTCCTTTACCGATCTCACTTTTTTCTGCGTGGTTCGAGTCTTGCTATTAGCTTCCAGTAGGTCAGTGGTTCTTACCGGGTTTCCCCAGGGTCTTCATCATTTATACGGGCCGCTATGTATAGCCTGTCTTGTGCTGAGAGATACTGTTAAAGCCCTCCAAAACAACAACAACAATAAAATATGATTGCAGAGATGAAATAACTTTTGATTGACCAATGGACCTCATGGCACTTGATGGAAATAGAAACAGATAAATATAACAACAAAAAAGCAAAATTTAGGCATTATAATGTAAATTAATCTCCAAAGAGTTACTGAATGATATGTGTGTGAAACGGAACTCGTTTATTTGATGATTTTAATAACATCATGTTAGGAATAAAATTCCCACCACGTAGGTTGTGTCCGATGAATTCTCCGTTTCCAATTTTTTTTTAAAAAATATTAAGGGCAATACTTTATTTAAGTAAACATGAACATATATTTAGGATCTTAACCGTATCATTCTAAAACTAATATAAAGTGTAGTTTATGTTGCGATGGACAGCTCAAATAATTTTGGGATCATTTTTAGAAGTCAGGAGCTCCTGCATTGGGATCAAATAGGAATGGCTGATTAAAGATGAAGATAATATTTACACAAAATTTGTATCATTGTGTCATCATCAGTTTAAATCTGTTATCATTGGATATGTCGGTTCCCTAAACGGCCACCAATAGTATTTTGATAATCACCATTAGGATTCTTTTGGCTTCTGCCTCTGCAGCTACCATTCTGTTTTGGTTACGTCTAAAATCCTTGAAATTTTGGGAGAGAGAGGCAACCACACTTGTTGTGAGTGGATATGGAGCTTCAAAGAAACGACAGTCGGTCTTCATTCAATTGCTGAAGACGGGGAAAATATTTATTGAAATTTGGTTTCTTTTTCTAGAAAACTGGGAGAGAAATATAGATAGATTAAAATCCGTCTGAGCCCTTTGTTCAAGCCAGCTGAAACACGTAGATTGATAGTGATCGACTTTAAGCACATTTTTATATCCCCCAACTAAGCATGCATCCGTTAAAAGTATGCAACTTAGCCGTGAGAATAGACAAAAGCTTATATATATATATATATATATATATATATATATATATATATATATATATATATATATATATATATATGTATGTATGTATGTATAGAGAGAGACAGACAGACAGAGAGACAGATAAGTCTTTCAAGTCCTTAGATACCAGGAGATTGTAACGGATGTCACACGGAATGGTATGTATGTATGATGAGGTTACAAAGTTTCATTAGCAGTGCGCAAATAAAATTTCTTACATAATGCTGATATGACATTACCTGGCACGGAAAAATTTGAGACAGCGCGATGTTTTCGAAGGATATAAGTTAATTTGCATTTTGTATCTTGCAAAAGCAAATACCCGTTTAAATAAATTCTTATTAGCTATCATGGTTTTTCAATCATCTTGATGTGTATATTTTGCTGGGGTTTTATCCTTGTCATTGTCAACTCATATTATATTCTTAAGAGGCTTACTGAGAAATACTGGCAAATAATATGTAACTCTGAGTTCTGGGAGATCTATTCTTTGGCTCGAGGCCTCGACTGGTTTTGGATTACAAAGGTCGCAAGCAACATAAAACCTCTACACTGGGAGTGAGCAAATACTTCAAGAGACTGTTTGAATGTATGGCACTGATGTTAGAGTTAATGTGCCGGTATACAAACATACATACATACATACATACATACATACATACATACATACATACATACATACATACATACATACATACATACATACATACATACATACATACATACATACATACATACATACATACATACATACATACATACATACATACATACATACATACATACATACATACACACACACTCTCACTCTGTCTCTCTCTCTCTCTCTCTCTCTCTCTCTCTCTCTCTCTCTCTCTCTCTCTCTCTCTCTCTCTCTCTCTCTCTCTCTCTCTCTCTTGTTAGCAAAATCTTTCAATGCAGTTGTCTTCAGCTCAGAAAACTCCCTGGAGGCATCATTCCTGATTTTGTATGTTCTTATCAGATATCTCGCTACAGAATTCAGATAACGCTTTTAAGAGGGGCAAATCGCAGTTGAGGTGTTTAACAAAATGGCTGTTGACTTTTAAAATAATTAGCATAATTCACGTCCAAGGATAGTTAGCATCTGTGGACAAATTGCAAAGGACAAGATAACACTGGTGCCTTTTCGCTAATTAGATCAAGCGCGCATTGTTCTGTATGATTCATGGTGCTATTTAAACTTCTACAGCAAACCAATATTACATTCAATAAATTTAAATTTCTAAATACTCACTATCAACCTTCAGTATTAACCCATCCTTTCTCTGGAAAATATAATATGGGCCAAAGCAGTTTTAAAAATTTTTTATTTACTTCTGCATGTACTGTTACCCAATCTCCACACAAAGAAGCAGGTGCTTTATCACTGTTTGGTGTTTCCATGTAAAGCACGTAAAATAAAATATTGTCTTTTTAAAGTTTTTAACCGGTAAAAAATTTTGAAAATTTTTAAAATATAAATTCTTTTCTTTTCATTATGAACCAATCATTGTCTTCCTCACCCGAATAGCGCCTATATCTAGACGTGGCCACTTTCTTTCAACATAATCAGGAACATGAGTCCCATGAAGATAGTAGACAATACATTAGACAAAGCCGTGTATGATTAATGCCAGCACGTGCAGACTATGCCCCACGGGTTGGATTCATCCGGCATTTTGGTTTTATCGGCTTATCTACATCATAGGGTGTGGCTTGAATTCAATTTTCCTGCCCACACCCTAAAGGAAGCTGCATATGAATGAAATATGGGATACAAGATTTGAACTACCCTAGGTGTTTAGATATGGGTGAAATCAGAATCTTATTCTTTTTTTTTTATCTGACTAAATGTTTCAAATTTTAATTATTTCGGTGGTTTTGCTGTATGCTGTTACATGTACTTTAGATTTATTGTTGAGTCGGAAGGATATTTCTTCAATTCCTTTTAATTCCAAACTGTAGAAGATGAGACGAATGTCAAATTTAGTTTGCATAGTAAATGAACTGTAGAAAACGGAGGATATCGTGCAATGGCAATTTCAATGACTGATGACAATTTTTATTTGAAATCGCATCTAGTAACTAATATTATTCTGACCTAATTTATAATATTTCAGAAAGAGCGTAATTTCTTCCTTCTTTCTTTCTCTCTTACTTTCTTTCTTTTTGTTTTCTTTCTGAATTATTTCAAAATACCTTACAATACTTTCTCCGTTAATGCGTTTTCTTGAATTCACACTTTTTCTTTCTGTTTCAGTTATCAATGAATTTTAAGGTTTCGATTTGCGCATGATTGTGTGTTTGTGGTGTGTGTGTGTGTGTGTGCTCATTAAATCGCAGACCGCATGTAATGGGAGAAGACCAATCAAATGCAATTGATCATTACGATCTGGATGATATAATTAAGGAGATTAAACCAGTTATTCCATTGCATATTTATGTTTTCATGTACCAGCTCTTTACTAAATTAACTATATGGAAATTATGCAAATATAGTTTCAATGTGAAAACTTCAAGAAATCATAAATGGAAACAGAAGTCATATTTTATTTCGAAATAACATTTAAAAGATTTGAAATATTTAATTCCTTTATGCCATTACTGTGCGATATTATTTAAACAAAGCGCACCTGCTGTCAAATAACTACTGCTCTTTTGGGTTTAACATCATTTTATAGCACATGATACCATACATGGCGGCCAGTATAAGTGGTGGACGTAGAACCCATGAAAAAAAACCTTTAAGAACCACCGACACACTGGGTGTTATTGTTAAGCTTTTGCATATACTCAAATTGGACAAGCCCGAGACTTGAACCAACGCGGACAGAGGCGAGAAGCCAGCTTTTTAGACTACTCGGAGCCCCTTGGGGCACCGAAGATAAAATATTCTAGCTTTATTACCTGAATGAAATCGAAGCGTGTATTAATCAAATAACACCAGAGAGAGCTATGACGTAATCGATCAATATAGGGGAACCACGGGAGTTACTATTATAATCAGCAATCGTAATACTTTTGATATAGGATATATTGTTAATTCCAAGTATTAGTTTTACTGTAAGGGTTGCTACAGATGACAACATGCTACAAGATTACTTGTACCATTACTATAACTATTGTTATAACTGCTACTGCTCGTTTTTATCTTTTTATTCTAATGCAAATACAACTACTTCTGACAGCCTAAGTGGTTTGAGCCTCCACCTCGGATGCGGGAGGTCACGGGTTCGAACAACGGCTGAGTCAAACCAAAGACATATAAAAGAGGTAATAGCAGCTGCCTGGCTAGGCGCTCAGAATTAAGAGGCCGGCCTGGAGTCAGGATCATGTGATTGGGAGGTACATAATGTTACATGTCTGCGGCATGATGTCTCAGTTCTAGACATCAGAACAAACTGCTACAAAGCAGACATCGTAGCGATATGGCCGAAAAATTGCTAAAGCTATCTTAAAAATCCAAATTACACACTACTACTACTAATACTGCTGTTGCTACTACTACTACTACTACTACTACTACTACTACTACTACTGCGGGTGGTAGAGTGGTCTAAAGCGCTTGCCTTTGCTGATCATTGCCATCTCACCGCTATCATTATGCAATCTAGTCCCAGGTTTGGCTAATGTGGGTATGTGCGAGAGCTTGCCAGTACCTTCCCGTAGGTCGTGGATTCTTACAGGGGGTTTCCCAGGTTTTTCCTCACAAATTGTACAGGCCACCATATACAGCAAATGCCGTTATACCCACAATAACAACCAGTGCTGCTTCTACTACTAATACCTCTATAAAATAATGCTGCATGCTGGAGGTTTTTTTCTGCTACGTTTGTTACTGTTGCTAGTACCACTACAGTATTCGGACAACCTCTCCTTTCTGTCATCCCAACCATCCAATTTTGCAACAAAAAAAACCCATTCATCTTGCAAAAATGAAAACATTCGTCTTTTTATTTGTGAATTTATAATTTCTAACCTGATTGTCGCCAGGTGGTCCCATCTTGCTCAAATATTTCAAAATGTCGTACTTAAATTTGGATTTTTTAAAACATCTTTCTTAGTATTTGTTTGGTAACAAGGCTTGTTTTCACAAGTGATTAAAGTACGACCACATTTGATGAATTCCTGAACTTTTTCTTCAAGAAACGATGTTAACGTTCATTAAATTTAAAACAGAAGCTAGATAATTGGAAATTTCACACTGAGGAAAAAATGATGAAATTTGTTTGAATAACAGAGGCCGATCCTAGATGTTAATTGAATCTGTTTTTTTTACCCATGAAGCAGCAGTGCAACAGGAAAACTAACGTTAATTATAAAAAGTCCGAAAAGATTACAAGCATCGTGGCAAATGTTTTGCAGACTCTTCAGCGCTCAAGGGTGCACCTAATGCCATTTTTCGAGAAAGGAATTTCTTCATAAATTAAATTAAATGTAGTATATATGATACATGTGTTTAATCTACATTTCTCTATAAGTACACAGTAAATCAATGACATATATAGTTTTAATTGTTGTTGACGAGTGGTACAGTGAAAATCAACTTGTTAAATACCCGTAAAAAAACTACATTAGAAGAGTGTAAACATAATTATTTTTAATACGCCTGTAAGGGTAAAATAATTATTTTAACACGAAAGAACGCAAAAGGCCCTTAATCAATTCAGTGGTTCAGAAATTAACACAAAAATGTTATATAATGTAAAGAATTACATTACTCTCGTACAGCTAATGTATAACTTCTATACAAGATCACGAAATCACGGTAGTTTAGAAAAGGATCAAAATTCAAGAGAAGATCAAATTTCGGATAAATGTAAATCTGTATTATAATTACATGGGAATAGTGCAGAATTTGTGAAATATTATCTAAGAAAACATGTGAAACTGTAGAAAATTGCCTAGAAACATGGATATATTTCACTAATATCGAGACGACAAGTTTTTAGCCAGTCTTGATAATTGTGATGTGTCAAATTTTGAAAACTCTTAGAAGCTTTGGTTAAAGGAAGTGTATCAAAGTCAACTTAATTAAAGTAGAAGGGCTAGAGATAGTTAGATGATTATTTTCATTTCATTTCTGAACGTCAAAAGTGAATTCGTTCTAGCCGACGTAACATGTCCGAGTCAGATGCTATGGTACAAGAGAATGACATAAGACCCTTTTCCAAAATCGACCGGTTAAAGGACAGCAGCTGGCTATAGATGATTGTTATGGCATGATTAGTTGTTTAGTTGTCTTGTCAAGCCAAAAATTCTACGGAACAGGTTTAGGAAACAGTCTATTCCGATTGGTTAATATGGATTTATGGGCGTATCTCTATAAGAAATTAAAGGTTTTACTTTAGGAAAATTCTTTAGTCTTTAATCTTTCGCGAGGAAAGTTAAACGATTCCGGGATCGTGTAAGACGTTATCTCGTGATTTGGCAGTAAAGCGAGAGTTTTGTCTCATCGAGTAGGCAAACTCTACATTCTGAATTCGTAAAAAGTACGTTTTCATTATAGAGTAAGGGGCCAGATAGTTGTCTCAGTTAGGAGACGGACTATACGTGAGGTTCGTGGAAACGAATAAAGAAACGGCAAAAGGTACGCAATCTTAGTTTCCCGATTTTAATATCCTATTTCATTTGTTGATCTATTTCAAATGTATTCTTGATATGATATATGTATGTATGATTTCATTTAGCAGGATTTTAGTGAAATGCTAGTTATGACATTTTATTCTTTGATTTTCTAATTATCAATTCATTTGTAGAATTGGCAAGATTGAATGTAATTAAAATTTCATTACGTTAGTTGAAAAGATTGCATGTAATTGAATCTTGAATACATAGGAGTGATTAGGAATTTAAATGAATTAAGCTTAATGAATGATGGGTAATTTTTCATAGTTTATGGATTAACTCTGTTTAGAATGAGTATGACCTAACATTACATGTATACCATATACTAGTTTGTAATATTTAATTGATCACTTAAGTGTATATCTATATGCTAGTTTGTAATATTTAATTGGTCGAGTAAACTATTTTAGAATAGTTAGATCTGAGGGTCTAAGCCATATGTAACTTAAGACTGCTAGATTGGTAGAGTAAGCAGTCGAGTGGGGTTACACACGGGTTCATACGGCTGAGTTGAATTTAATTGACCATCCCTAGCGTGACCCGAATTAAGATCAGGACAAGCATTGACCGTTTATGTAAACATAACAGTTAGGGAGCAATGAGTTACTGCGGCAGAATTTGTGCCGTTTGTTTTCTGAGCCGAATTAATGTAAAAGTATAAATATACTTGGGAATGTGACCTATTGTCTATTGCGAGAGATTTTATTTATTGAGAGAAACAGCTTTCCTGGATTCACATGAGAAATCCATGAACAATCACAGGACCAGAACAAGTTCTACGCAGAAATTTAAGTCCAGAGACGATTGTTAAGTCAGAGTTCGTCGGACAAGAGTCCAAGACGAAACAGCTAGACAAAGATCGGCAGAGCAGGGACGAACGGAAGTCTTGATGTCCGCATAAAATAGGTGATGAAGTCTCTCATCGTTGCACTCAAAGGTCACATCTCATTGGCAATGAAGATAGTAATTTTACGTTGAAAGTAATTTTACATTTAAAAGAATTTGTATTGTCTTTTTATTTGAGTACATGTTAGTACCATTTTCCTTCTTTTGTAACCAAGTCATTGATTTATTTTCATTTTAAATTCTGTTGATAAACTGATTAAATTTTATATCTGTTTATTGAAAGAGGGCTCGTTTTGTTATTTCTTCAATATGCTTGTTCAGTGATCTGCATTCTTCTTTCTATCTATCCACACTGGGTAAACTACACCGCGGAGGTCATTCCCTAGCAACCAACCGTAGTGAAGGAGGTTGGTGTGGTTTGAACGCCGCCAATTTGTCACAATAATGTTAGAGGTGAAATTTCTCTGCAAGCGTCGATTGTAACGATAGACCTCTAACTCTTCCTCCTGATCCAGTAAGTGTGGTACACTTTCCATCAAATATATCTCTACCATGGGCTTGTCCATTTTACTGTGCTGATGTTTCTTTCATATCCGACTAACTGACTGACTCAATATTGTTCACATGTACGGCCATTCGGTCAAGTACGTCGACTCGTTGAGTGGGAACTAGCCAACAAACAAACAGATTTTACCTCTATTTCGGGGATTTAAAAGGTGCGCGCAAAGAAGGCTAATTAATTCCTAGACGGGATGAATTCTCCCCCATGGCGAGCGGGTTACTGGCCGTACAAAGCACGTCCTTCAGAAACTGAAATCACTACATACATGAAGACTACCTAATGACACCAAGTCAAAAAAGCGAGCATGGTTCTTGGGCTCTTCATTATGTGCATATCACAATTTTGAATAACATATCTATCTAGCCGAGGCAAAGGAGGATACGTCTGGATGGAGCTGAACTTTCTGAAGTGTCATAGACATACTATTGGTCAAATTATGTAAATGTTACCTCAGTTGTGCCATACCTAAAAACAAAAGATGTGTTAATCACATACTGAATTATGGACAATCATTCCAGTTCATATTTTATATAATATCAATCATTCTAATTTGAAATTTGCGTATATGTGGTAAATTGGTGGCGTTCAAAACATACCAACCTCTTCTACTACGGTTCGTTGCTAGGGAATGACCTCCCGCGGTGTAATTTACCCAGTGTGGATGGATATAAAGACGAATGCAGATCTCTGAACAAGTATGTTGAAGAACTAAACACAACGAGCCCTCTTTCAATGAAGAAATATAAAATTTAATCAATTTAAGAACATAATTTAAAATGAAAAGAAATCAGTTTCTTGGTTAATAAAGAAGGAAAAGTGTACTAACATGTACTCAAATAAAAACAAAACAATACAAATTTTCACGTTACGATTATTTGTCAGTGACAGTTCGTCATTGCCTACGAGATGTGACTTTGAGATTAACGATGAACGACATCATCATCTATCTTATCCTGACATTAAATCTTCCGTTCGTCTCTGCTCTGCCAACATTTGTCTCGTCGTCTGGACCTGGACTCTTGCCAGTCGAAGCTTGAACGGTTTTGCCGATCGTCTCTAGACCTAGATTTCTTGCTCAGAAATTGCTCCGTTACTTGGATTTGGTACAGGAATTTCCAGGAAATTCCAGGAAGCTTCAGAAAAGTTCAGGAAGCTGCTACCATTAATAAATAAAATGTCTCGCAATATACAATAGGTCGCATTTCCAAGTATATATTTATATTTTTACATTATTTATGTTTCAGAAAAAATAAAAGGCACAAATTCTGTTACTCTAACTCGTTCACTAATTCCTATGTTTACAGAAGCGGCCATTACATGACCTGATCTTAATTCGGGTCACGCTAGCGGAGATCATTAAATTCCACTTCACGGCTACCACGTATGTACCGGTATTTAACACTCCTTGACTTCTAACATTAAATTATCTAGTAGTGTTAAATTACATATGGTTAAGCCCATCAAATCTAACTATTCTAATATAGCTTACATGATCAATTAAATATCACGAACTAGTATATGAATATACACTCAATAGATCAATTAAATTTTACAAACTAGTATATGAATATATACTCAATACATGTCATACTAGACAGATATTTAATTCATAAATCTACGAAACATTACCCATTATTTATTAAGCTTAATTCTCGAAAATTCCTAAGCACTCCTATGTATTGAAGATTGATTTACATGCAATCTTGGCAACTCTCTCTCTCTCTCTCTCTCTCTCTCTCTCTCTCTCTCTCTCTCTCTCTCTCTCTCTCTCTCTCTGTCTCAATGAACATTCAATTGATGAATTGATAATAATAAAATAAAAGAACAAAATGTCGTGACTCACATTTTACTAAAACCCTGAAAAATGAAATACATACATACATCATAACACTGATACTTTTGCACATAAATCAACAAATGAAATAGAATATTAAAATCGGGAAACTAAGATTGCGTACCTTTGCCGTTTCATATTCGTTTCTTATTAACCTCCAACGTATAGTCTGTCCCCTATCTGAGACAATTCTCTGGACCCTTATTGAATCACTGGAAAACGTACTTTTACGTTCCCAGAGTTCCGTCTAACTTCTCGCAAGAAAGATTGAAGACAATAATTTTTCTAAAGCAAAAGCCTTAATTCCTTACAAAGTTACGCCCTAAAGTTCATATTAACCAATCAGAATCGACTGTTTCCTAAATGTTCTACGTATAATTTTTGATTGACAAAACAGCTAATCAAGCCGTAATTAACGTTCCTTTGAACAATTAATTATTGATTAGCTTCCCCTTTTAACCTGTTGATTTTGGGAAGTGTTATGCCAAACCCTTGTACCATAGCATGTGACTCTGTCAAGTTACGTCGCGTGGAACGAATTTTCGTTGACGTTCAGAGATGAAATAAAACTAATCATATAACTGTCTCTAGCCATTTCTACTTTAATTATGTTGACTTTGGTACAATTCATTTAATCAATACTTCTAAGAGTTTTCAAATTTCGACACATTACAGTATACATAGTACATAAGTTTCCAAAATTATTAGACAAAAGGTAAAAATGAATAAAAGGACTTAAAGTTTGTGAATATGATCCAAATATTTATCCTAGAATCTAAAAAAATTAATCCTGTCATTAAAAAGTTATAAATTAATTCAAGTTTGAATCCCAGTGAAGTTCCAATATGAAAGTTAATGAACAGTTTATTGTTGAGTTTGACGAATCAATAATAATATTCCGGCTTTAGAATTCCAAATAATTTCTACTGAATGTCTTTATCCAAAAATCTTTGTAAACACAAGTATTGTCCTGGGTGAATATTTATTTTAAATACGAAAATCAACTCCGATGGCAACAACACAAAAATATCTCTGATCTCCGTAGATACTTTTTACGACTGACTAAAAAACACTGAAAATTATAATCAAACCCAACTAAGAACGCAATTTCGGATTCGATATGGGTCACATGATCACTTACTACAAATCATTCATCACTTAGGATAATATAGCCTTAGCTAAGAATCAATTATTCCCAGACTTTAAAATAATTGTTTCAAATATTGTTTTTACAACTGAGCTGACATAAGCCAAAAATGACCTTGATTATGATCAATGGTTTTCAATGTGCGCTTTAGAAATTCAGCTAAAAATAAAAATGTAGGACATTTTTTACTTGTTTAAAGTTGGTGTCACACATTATTGCACAAAATATAGTTGTAATCTTGATGGTGGGGGGCACAAAAGGATCAAATCTGGGACTTAAACGAGTATTATCTAAAGGGGTTTTCAAAAAACCATATTGAAAACATGATACAGTCAGGCAATTATGGTACGTGCGCCGCTGAAGAAGTCCAGCTCAGCATTCTGCTTCTCCAGTTAAGTATCGGTGAGCTGATCAAACTCCAGTTGTCCTGTGTGCTTCAGTTCCAGGAAACTAACAGGATACTCTGCAATGGTATTTGTTTTCCGGTTGGTGAACGCCATTGGTCTTCTACTTCTCAAAATGGCTGCCTCTCATAGTTTTATCTGGATGACTTCATCGTTGGCCAAATCTTCCATGACCTACTACACTCCAAGGCTGTCATTTGCTGATTCTGTGTACTTCCCGACAGTTCCACCATTGTATGCCTTTTTCTGTCCTTCTGTTCTTCGACACAACCTTGTGTGTGTCGCGGAGGAATAGGTTGACTGTGTACACTGTCGATACTGCCACATATATGCAGCTTTGCCCGTGACTACATTGTAGCAAGTAGTAATATTGACATTAACTGCTTGTGGTAGCACTGGAACTCACCGGCGGTTCCCTTCCCAACGATATTGATGGGTGTACGGTTGGTGTCTGGAATGGAATGAGGTACCACTGACTGACTGACTGACCAAGCTTTGATTATAGTCGTATATGCGTATTCAGGCATGTGCGAGTTGTTAATGCCAACATCGTTGGCTACTTAATTTATCATACAGCAGGAAGAAAGAGGCACGCCACCGCACAAGTTTATGCATACACCGTATGTTTTTTTGATCAGTAGTCTTATGTGTAAACAGTCCAACTACATCACGACACTGAGTCCGGTGTGTAAGCGTATTAATCCATCCCAATGGGAATATATTGGGAGTCTATATAGTCCCAGTTAATATTGTTTAAATGTTAGACGAGTGGGACTCGATCCATACACGCAATAGTCTACATTTAAGTCTCTCTTCAGCAGCATAAGACTTGCAAGTGACGACACCACATTTCGTGCTTTTTTGCTTTTCGGGTCAGGTGGTTACTACACGAGTGGGAAGCGATCCATCTCTTGTTTTTATATGTTATAGATGGGAAGGAATGCAAAGGACTGGGCAGGAAACTTCAAGCGGCATTTGTGAGAATTGTAATGAAAAAGAGGTTGCAAGAGAGCATGTATAATGCAACTTTAAACATTACGATCAAAAAGAGCCACCTGATCTCAATCTCTTATCACGTCTAGGAACGGGATAAACCCAATACTAAATTCATCTTATCCATTGAGTGATTCACCCATATAAACCTATGGATAATTTTAACGTAAGAATTCTCTTTGTCCCCAGAGTAACTCACGATATAAATCGATGGCTAATGTTAACTGATAGTAAGGTATGCTTGTCTTTGATTTCTATAATTGCATATAAACGTAGCTGAATAGGATAGGTTCTTGAAATATTTTGGTATGCATGATTATTCGTTTTTAATTGCAAAATAAAAGATAGAAAGGTTAATAGGAAGTTACTGAGTATTAACATACAGTTAAAATAGATTGTTAGATAAGCTCAATCTTTGTCTTGGAATACTGTGTTTTGTGTGTGTCGACTTTTTAAAAATTCTATTTAGATTTAAGTTTGTTTTGTACAGAACAGGGAATAAAGTCAACGAGAATTCCATTTTATCTAAGAGGCAAATGCTGCTTTTCGTACAGGAAGTGTCAAGCTTGTTTAAACTGGACTCTATATATGTTATTTTCCTTCCGTTTGCACATTTTCAATATATTCATGCATATTCGTCCATTTGTCCTGAGTTTTTCGATCCTTTTTATCTCCAAATATCATTACTTCTTAGCCATCTACATTTCTTGTTTAATTGTTTCCGATTCCACGTTCTGATCCTCTTTATAATCTTGCAAACAGCCGCACTAAAAACAATGGTCATTCCATTGTTTCCTCTCCAATAATTTCCTCCCCCAATCTAGATTCAGTTTTGCCAACAAATATCCCACCCCCACCCACCCCAAGAAAACAAGCAACTAATCTTATGACATAAAATGGCATAACCTTTCACAATTAATTGTACATAATTCCTCCAAATCCTAATAATAAATATATTTCAAGATATACATACTATCATACCTGAGCTTAAAATAATCTCGAAGCAATGTGGACCAAAATAAAATGTTTTGAATTTGAAGCTGATTCGGGTTTTCGAATTGCAGACGGGAGATTGAATGTTTTCTGCGAGTGTTACTGAGGTCTGACGTCAGAGGTCGATTGGAAAATGACCACAAAGAAGCTAGCCTACAACTTTCAATCTTATGGAAATAATTATTGTGATCAGCTCTGTTATTTCCGTCATATCACGTATAAATAAATTTTAATTATATTATCTGAAAGTAGCATTAGGGTATGCCAACATTTTCTATACTGTGCTTCTTGTACATGCGCACAACTTCACCTTATAACAGTCCCTTTTTCGGAAGAACTAAAAAAAAACTGTGGAGCGGAACCTCCCATATATTAGGTCAAGAACATGCCGAATATTTCGTGCAAGACTGATTTTCTTTTCAAGGACATTGACCAATTGTTTTCACCTAGTCGAGATTTTAAGATTGTGCTACAAAAGCCTAACGTGACCGAAGTGCCCATAACAAACATATACTGAAATCATGAGTGTTATTGCTTGTGACACCACCAGCTCTCCGAAAGTGAAACGGTAAGTAGCGAATGACTTTCTCTTTCTGTTCATGCTTTCTAAAATGAGACCAAACAGATTCATTTAGTAATTAAGTTTCACAGTATTCAGATGCTGAATGTATATGTAATTCCTGTAAGAGTTTTCCTGGATTTGTCAATATTTATATTCAGGCAGATTTATAATTTTTAGAAGATATGTCGAATTTTAAAACTGGCGTAAATATATCAAGGTTTTCTTTATTTCTTTAGTAAAATGTTCTCCAAATATTTTCACTAGATTTTGAACAGTGTCTCACAGAACAATTTCAGCTTCAATAATAGAAACTACAAAATCTGACGATAAATAATCTCATCAAGAAAACTACATTTATTTCTTTACAGATGCCTTTATGGAAAAGAAATAACACTTTCCAACATGGAAACAATAGATCTGGTTCTTTTGTCTGCCTAAAGAACTTGCATTAAACTTAATTCTACGTCAAATGTCAAACAGATTATGGTGAATATCGTCCAAATGAATTTTTTCCAGGTACAGTAGTTCCACTAAACTACTTCCGTTTTTCTTTCACACATTTGAATAAAAGTTGCTCAACCAGTAATTTGTCCCGATTTAAAAGTGGTTAGATTTGATATTTTGTTTGCAAATTTCTCTAACATTTGAAAATTAATGGACAAGTCACCAAATGAAACTTCCTTATGCGTAGAAGAATACTGTTACAGCAGGAAGGAGTGAAATAAGAAAATGTTGCCTAAAGCATTGTATCACTTGACACGTTCTCTGAATTGGTTTAATGATATATTTCGAAACAAACTGACGTCATAAGGGTTGCATGTTTCTCTCACTAAAACAAGTATGCCAATATATATGTCGCATAAAGTGTCACAATTACTTTTCCTATTTATTTTCAAGTGATTTCTAAATCTAGCCCTTACCTACACGAAGATTTTAGAAGATATGGTTGACACGATGTTTATAGCGATAAGAGGAAAATACCATTGAGTCGACTGAATGACAAATACTTAAAGGGCCAATTACATGTGAACCAATTCACTCCGATGGCCATGTGGTTATAAGCATCTGCTTCGGATGCGGGCTGTTGCGATCTCGAACCTTGGTCGAGTCATACCAAATACATATCAAAATGGTAATATCAGCCGCCTCGCTTGTCACTGAGCATTAAGAGGGTAGTGTTAGGACTGGTCGGCTTGGTGCCAGGACAATGTGACTGGGTGGGACATGATATGCTACGTTTCTGCGGCAAGATGCTCCAGTGCTGGAATCACTATAAACTATCACACTGCAGCCATCGTAGCGATATGACTGAAAAAATGTTAAAGCTACGTTAAAATGCCTGCACACACAGACACACACACGCGCGTAACCAAAGCAATGTATAGAATTTCATGAAACTTAATAACTAATTAGAAAGGTAAGACAAAAGCATTTACGTCGTATATTTATAATAGTATTGTACAAAGCACTCTGACAACAGAGAAACTAAATTTGTTGTTTTTTTTTTCATTCGCTGTTTTTGGTGAGGAAAGGTGTAGTAGACGTACTGAACGTGAGTAACCTAGACTAATTAGTCACGCAATGTGCTACTAAAATGCATTTCCTTCTCAAAGTGTGAAACGGAGTCAGTCACTAATAAACAGACAACTATACCTTTATTCTTAAGGTTCTCTGACAGAATAGCGAAAAGACAAATTGAAAGACAATTTCTCAAAGATCGTTATTACCGAAGTCGGCAAGAGTATCGAAATCTACGATAAGTCTGCACGAAACTTAAGTGCGTGGACTGATTTGGTTTAGTTCCGTTTGATAGTTTTACGGCATTGCAACACATGCAGTGTTCATTGGCGTTGAGGCCAGTGTAGTAAGTGCAATGCATAAGACACAGTGCTGTAGCCGACATAAGCTGATACAATGGTGCGAATCGAATCTGCACCCATTTCAAACGGAAGTACAGAAGAAATGATATAAAAATATACTGGCTAATGGTTAAAAATATATATATGCAAAAATCCTACCGACATTGACACAAACGCAGGGTTTACAAAGGGGAGTTTACTCGCTTAGATGAAATACGGAAATACAGCAAAACTAAAATTGCATTTTAGACTCAACATGTGTGTCAAAATGACATGAATAATAATGAGGTAAGACTCCGCTTAAATTTAGTTTTCTTCTTTACAAGAAACTTCGAACCGCTAATCTGAATTTCACAGACAGTACCACCTTCAAACAAAGCTGACAATGCCTGAAGTCATCCCTTTCTCACACTTTACCCACGCGGTCATAATTAAGGACCAAAACCTTGTTGACAGCGAAAATGTGTGCTCTTTTAAAGCAGAATGTGCCTTTAAGGCATGGTACTTGACGGACGGAAGGCGTAATTAGCACGCACCTGATTTTAGATAATAAGTCTAGATGGCAACAAAATTGCAGTGATGATATGTGATAAAATGACTGGAAATTTAATAATAATTGAGAAGGATTCATATTTGAGGGCCTTTGCGGCGAAATTATAATTCCCTTTTTTTCACTCATCTGCTTCCATAAACAGCCTTATACCAGTCAAGGCTGTCATTTCCAGCAAGTTGTGAAAGGG
This sequence comes from Potamilus streckersoni, assembly GCA_016746295.1. Taxonomy (NCBI): domain Eukaryota; kingdom Metazoa; phylum Mollusca; class Bivalvia; order Unionida; family Unionidae; genus Potamilus; species Potamilus streckersoni. The sequence continues at coordinate 1,655,362 of JAEAOA010001664.1, read as the reverse complement.
TTTGAGTTTTCACATAAAAGACCTATACAACAAGATGTAACGTCATCACAATAGTGAGCGTTGCGCTATCATTACAACAAACAGCCTCGTATTAGATCAAACTATGTTATATGTGGTAGAAGAATTAAACGCTGCTAATTGTAGAAACGTTATGTAAAAATCGACGACACTGCTTGCATTCATGGATTCAGTTTTGCTATTGCTTTGCAGCTGCAGCAATTACAAAGGTCGTTGTTGTTGTCGCTGTTAGGACCATCAAAGGTTAAGAAGAGGCTATGAAATTATTAAATCTTAAACTCAGAAGAGTCAAATTAAATTGGCATGTTATACTGAATAAAAGTTCATTACTTTACATTGGCAACACCAATTGATATTGCAGCAAAGACTTCTATCTCCACTCCACGCCACCCACCCCAAAAGATTCAACACTAAATGGTCAACGATGTGGTTTTTCTGTAGAAACATATCCAAGATTGGTTGCTATCCTTCATCTGCAAATCCTATTACTGTAATATTGTATCAATTACTTTTCATGAACAGGAATTCGGAAATGGAGACGAAGACTTGAGAGACTGCATAAATGTTCATGAAGTGTCCAGATTATTTGTTTGTTTGTTTGTTTGTTTTTTTATAAATCTGATGATACTATTTCCTTTGTTCTTGTGTAATGGTTACTTCTGGTACCCGAACAAAATTAACGTAAAATAGCTTGCTCCGGTTTAGTATATTGTCTCTTTTGCCCTACATTGTAGATGATATCCGAGAACACAGCTGAGACATATTGGGTCACTCCTGTCTGAATAATGTGATTGTCAACAGAACGTATATTCAAAACCATGCATTCAATTGGGTGTCACCTCCAAAAAAAATGATCTAATGTTCCGAGAAAAAAATATGTCAATAAAATCGGCTACGCATTGATTAATACATGCAATATGGACTACTTCATTAAATTATATAATGCATTTGTATATGACAATCTGAAATCATGCAACAAATGTCTCGCGAGAGAAGCCTCGTGAAGTATTCTAAAAGGTAAATAATATGATATAATCCTCCATCTTTGCATGAGTATTATTGAATTTATTTTTTTTGCCACATAATCGTGTGAGAGATTAGTGTGGGGAAATAATAAATGCAAAAGGTGTATTTTATTATACAAAAAATAATTAAATCAGATTATGTAAGTTTCTTCTAGTAATAAACATTAATGCAAACAGTTTGCGAAGACTTTTGTCCGATAATTTTTCTGAAATAATGCTACGAATATATTTACAGATTCTAAAGCATTACAATTTTTTAGGAATATAAGTGCTAACGAACAATTTAAATTCTTTTGCCTCATTAGTATTTGTACCATCGAAATCATAAAGACTAGCGTAGCTACTAACAACTCCAAAATCCTTGCCGTCTCTTCTGTAGTTATTTCCTTAGCAAATCGCACTGGCTTTTTATTCTTACCCAGTAAGCATCATCGTTACCAAGACAACTACATCAGAGCATGACTACCAATACCAAAGCCTACTGGGTTTGCTGTTCTTTTTTAATGTTTCGTATTTAAAATCGACAGTTTAAGCAGCGTCTAGAGCGCATCATTACCACCAAACCATCCGAAGAAGTGGGGCTATCGGTTTTTGATTAATTCCTTCTTTTCTCTGATTAGTAAGATTTTAAAAGACAAGCAGAATTACTTTTTAACTGGGTGATAGTATATCTAGGCATTTCAGTTGTATAAATCATATGCATTTATGAGCTATCCAGCAGTGAAGATCAAGAACGCAAATGTATACTTATAAACATCAAAATTAGAAAAGATCACCTGTATCTAGGAATCTGTAAATCAGACGTTCTTGCATACAGTGCTTCTCTCATGCTCCTTTGAGGATACTAGTTTTCCCCAGCGGTGCAGATTGTTTTAGCTCTTCAACAACATTAATGTATGCACTATCTTTATGTGACGTTTCTAATTTCATGTGAACAGAAAGAAACAAAAATATATTTGCACATAATTATTTACACGTCAGGTTAAGTAGAACATATATCTATTTAGTCAACAAAAATGCGAATAAAGGTCGAAATGGGGCAAAAAAGTTAGTCTAGGTCTAATGTATTTAGATAGATTGAGATTAAACTAAACTAATAGGTAGTGTTTAACTCTTTAAAATAAAGTTTAAACTGCCTCATTTTTCTGCATACTTGTACTCTTACTACTCAATCAGCAGTTTTACATACTTCTATTTGGATTTTATGATAATTAAAATGACAGCTCTCGGTCCTCAGGAACTAGCTTTGAAAGGGCGAGAAATATGTGTCTTCGTACGGGAAGAACAGATCCTGTGTGTACACTATTTGTCTGCACGCTATCGTCATGTTATCACTTGGTTAAAAAGTCTCATATGATTTGCTGTCCTTTTTTGTCTTATCCAATTGCCTCTTTAAATTTCTACGTCTATCTAATTCAATTTATTGCGTTACATATTTCTGTAGTTGATACCGTATTACTTACAAAATTCTTACTGTGAATATAGTTTCCTCGAGCACATTATATTGTCAGTCACTTCAAATTCCCCGTCAAACTATCCATCGAACACAAAACCTGATAGGCTATTCCTTTGAAACTTTCAGTTGCTCTATTGTCGTCAAGATACAATTCAATATATGCCTCTTCTCTCAGATATCTCAATTTTGATTATGAATACATTTCCCAAAGCAGTGATTTGCTTATGTGTAAACGAAAATGTATAGTTAATGACATCTTAACATTATTTTTTAGATGTCCTTCCATCAAGTTTAAAAGGTATGGAATAATAACGTTGAGAAATGCTACAATGGGATGAATGTGTGAAAATCGATTGTTGTTACATACAGCCCATGTAATGAGTCGGATGGTTTTCGTTTCTCTTACGATACTCTGCGTGTCTGGTCAAAATAAAGTTATTTGTTTGTTTAATATTGACAAGGACGAGAAAGGTGATTTTTTTGCATATATATTTGCAAATATATCTTGATCCTCGTCAGGCCGATCTTGAATCATTTATTTTGCATAATAAGAAGAACTTTACTGCATTTAGCCAATTAGCCATCAGCAAGTGTGTACATATACATTTGTCACAAACGTTGACGGTGACACGTTTAACACATAACCAAAAACAAGCCTGTCGAATTTACAAACATTCAATAGATTCTAAAGATTGTATAATTACCCATACATACATACTTTATTAAGCACACACATGTAACATATATGCTCGTGTACATTATATATGTATATGCATATACCCATACGCATTTTTGCATAGACCTAAATGCGTATATGCACGTACGTATATATACACTGGCATGGTGTGATAGGCACATACACACACAAAAACATTTATACTTGAAGTCATGTATACATGGTGCATGATACGAAGAAAGAATAAGATACGCTATTTTCTGACTTGTACTCCAGAATATGGTTGTCTAATCACATCCGTGAGTTTCAGTAGAGAGAAGACACAAAAATGTTATCCAATTATTCAGCATGCTTTACTTAGTAGTATCCCAAACGTATTACACATGCATTAGGACAGTAATGCGTGTCCTAAACAATGAAAAGATGAATGTAACGTAAGAAGTATTCATCATATTATTACGTTCATTAATGATATAATTTCCCAGAAAGCTAAACTTAATAGTTTAAGTGAAATTAGTGAAATTGAACAATTTAATAAATTTAAACATATTTGGATTTTAATTAAAAAGAGTTAAATATAACTATATAAGCTGCAAACAGGGTTATCATTCTAAAACAGTGATACTCGTCTTCGAGCACGTTGCAATAATTACACATCTTTTGATCACGTGGTTCAAGATATAAAGCAGGGACATACATCATTTTATTAAACGGATTTTCTAAATTTTTTCGCTGTTTCTATATCTCAATACTCCTTATTACCAGACATTTGTGAAAAGTTTCTATATAATCTAGTTCTTGAGGAATCTCTGGTTCTTGACTGTCAGTTTTAGATAAACTGCTCAGATAGTAGTCGTTTAACTAAATATAAGAAAACCGTTATGTTCACAACAGTTTGATTTATCCATACAACCCACAGGCCCCGACAATTTAATAAATTCCGGACTAACTATGCCCAATTGTTTTGTCCAGGATGGTATTTTATGTCAGTAAGCATTATATAATATATTTCATATACATTTTCTGTCATCAGAGGTGATCTCTTAGTCAAGTATTTTAAAATGAGGCAGTATTAATTCATATGCAAAGACGTTCTCACCCAGTTCCCCATATACAAAATCATTTTGGGTATAACAATAATTAAGATTTTTGTTTTCAAAAATTGACTTGCATCCCTTCAACAACATTTTCTTCATTGAATATTGATACTTCTGATTTATAATCTGCTGATATAATTAGGAACTGGTGAAATAAGTGTCAAAATCTTCACATTTTAAGGCGCATTTCCAAGCTTGCATAAATATTGATGCATTGTAGAAAATACCCTTTGAATCTTGTTCACTTAATTTTTTGTTGAACGAATGTGAAAAATCTCCTTGTAGTAAAAGATTTCCAAGCAATACAAATTTGTTAGCAACCTCAAAATGTAACCCTTCTAGGAGAATAAAGAATTATCTGATACTCGTCCTACGTTGATGATAATCATATTTTTGTTAAAAAAATTATATTAACTTTAAGGCGTCACCTTGCACAATATGTATTCTGAGAACTTTTCCTTTTTTAGAACCTTGTTTTGACTAAGAAAATATTGCTAGATCATATGCATGTAAGATCATGAAACGTTGTAGCATACATATATTAGCTCATGGCACACCTCTGCTAGCATACATATATTAGCTCATGGCACACCTCTGCTAGCATACATATATTAGCTCATGGCACACCTCTGCTAGCATACATATATTAGCTCATGGCACACCTCTGCTAGCATACATATATTAGCTCATGGCACACCTCTGCTAGCATACATATATTAGCTCATGGCACACCTCTGCTAGCATACATATATTAGCTCATGGCACACCTCTGCTAGCATAAATATATTAGCTCATGGCACACCTCTGCTAGCATACATATATTAGCTCATGGCACACCTCTGCTAGCATACATATATTAGCTCATGGCACACCTCTGCTAGCATACATATATTAGCTCATGACACACCTCTGCTAGCATACATATATTAGCTCATGCACACCTCTGCTAGCATACATATATTAGCTCATGGCACACCACTGCTAGCATACATATATTAGCTCATGGCACATCTCTGCTAGCATACATATATTAGCTCATGGCACACCTCTGCTAGCATACATATATTAGCTCATGGCACACCTCTGCTAATAAATTGTTCTTCAATGTCATTAATAAATGTGGAAAATAAGAAATGCGACATTCATTGTCCTTGAAACAAGCCAGTTACACATACAAATTCTACCGACAAGGTATTAACTGAATATACTCTACTTCTGATATTTTCTTACCTTAAATATACATTAAATATTTTTCCTCTTATTCAATATGCCATAAAATATTCCTTATATCAAAATCAAACGATTTAGCAATATCATCAAAACACAGCACAGTTAATATAATGTTAATATATTTATTTATCAACGCATGCAACATGAAAATGTTTTCCATTGAAGACATTTTTCTTGAAACCAGCCTGAGCTTCAACAAATACATGGGTATCCTATGCATAGCTACCAGGTCTGTTGTTCAAGATCCTAAAAAATAATTTACCCATGATGCATTATAGGGCGATGCCTCTTTGTAGTTTCGACGTTATTTACAGAGCCTTTGTTATGAACAGGTATAACTATACCATCACACCAAATGGCTGGAAAGTAACCATTATTGAGACTAACATTAAAATATAAAGTACATATGGGTGACGAAAATCCTTGCTATACAGATTATCAAAGCCTCTCAATTTACCATTTTATAACTCTTTAATAACTCTCTGCAATTTACCTATCCAATAAGAATGTTTGTAAGTAATAATGTACATTATCATTATAAAAAATAATATTTCCTCTTTGTCTGCAACAACAAAAAAATGGTTCATCAGGCATACAGGCGTGCTTGAAAAAAAGCCTAAAATTCATCTATTGATATAGCATGTATATTTTTAGCAACACATCCACTAAAAAGTTTCTAATATTCCTTAACATTCCTCTATGGTGCTTCTAGACGTTTATTCGTTTAGTTATACGTAAAGTTTCTCCGACATATTTTAATATGTTCCTTATATGAAGATCGCATCTTGACCAAACTTTGTCTATTTTCTTCGAACTCATTTTTTCAGCAATATCTTCGACATTTATACATCTCTTTGTTTGCTTTTACATTCACCGTCTAACAAAGATGATATCGAAATCGAACGTGACACTTAGAAACTTGAAAGGTTTACAATATACCTACACAATGAAATTTTTTTTTTTGCAAACAAAAAGCCCTTGTACGTAGGATATCTATAATTGAGACCATATCGTCTACTGCTATGAAATTCCTGAATCACAACTGATTGACGCGCATGAAATTATATGACCTCATACCAGACTATTGTAAAACGTTTTGCAGTATAGAATTTAGTTTTGATTTTGAAACTCTTTGATTGGAAATCATAGTTTTAGTAAAGATAACATTTTGCAGGGATATATAAATTGTTAAGAAACAAAGTAATTTGATTTGATGCAATCACTATCAATATCTCTGAGTCTGAAATAAACTTATTTTCGTTTGATCAAGAGCCGGATTTAAATTTGTATTGTAGATCGGTTTATATAGGTGTGTTAGGCAACAAGAATAAAGTGTCTAACAAAACGACACAACACGGCAAGAACCTTGTCTGACTTGGGAATCGAACCTGGAATTCCAACCTAAGAGTCCGCCGTGTTACCCATTCAGTTATAACAACTCTAAAAAGAATTGAGAGTTATTAGCATTCTGGAAAATGCAATAAATTAACCCTTTATCATATATATTCCTTTTCTTTCTCTCATTTCTGTTTTCGTTTGCTCAAGAATACATACTGAAAACCTAACAAATCTTTATTGATGCTTTGCCGATATTGGTTTTTGTATAACAACTACATATATTCGATTATTTTATATTAGCCCACAGTTTCATATAAATTCATTGATATCCGTTTCTTCAGAATCATTTTAAACTATGATAAATGCTGGGGATTGCTTTCCCTGAAAGAAATTGTAGTGTAAACTACCAGTATAGATAAAATTCCTTGCCAGAAAGGGAAATAGCGGGCTGATAAAATATATAAAGAGATAATTGTCTATTAGAGGTGCAAGTTTAGAAGCAAGCAAGATACGTGTCAGTTTGATATATGTTGTCCTCCTGACTTGGATGTATAGCCTGAGTGATCAATTGTCAGAAAGAATGGAACAAATCTATCACAGTCAGAAATTTTCTGCCTTTTGTTCAAAGTTAGCACTAATTGATCATCTATGGCAGGTGCCATAATTCATAATCTCTTAATTTTCGGACGACTAGACTTTAGAAAGATGTGCAGTTTCTCAGATTAAGCCTTAAACTTTCCATGCAAGTCTAAAATGTCTGAATCTTAAACAGCTGAAAATGTTAGACGATTTCTAAACTATCGACAAATAAATAAATCATGTTTATATTTTTTCAGGAAGGTGGGATGTTTTGTGATCTCCACTCTTTACAGTAGAGGGCTATCGTTATCTAAGAGATGATAGACACAGTTGTATAGCTCGGATCGAGCAAACCATAAAATAAAATATGATATTAATCGATGAAATTACAGAGATCTGGGCAGAAGTATAGAACCAAACAACACTGACACCAGTTTGTAAAATATCATAATTTAATCAATTACACAGACCAAAATTTTTAGCATGAAATTTGAATGAATCACTTTCTCTTAGATATAGACTTATAAAATTTATGTTTAATTCAATTAGCCATTTTGTTATACTAACAATTTCACTATTTAATTGACTGATGGAACACAAAGTTTGCAATGTCAGCATCACTTGGTTGCTCTCTCTCTCTCTCTCTCTCTCTCTCTCTCTCTCTCTCTCTCTCTCTCTCTCTCTCTCTCTCTCTCTCTCTCTCTCTCTCTCTCTCTCTCTCTCTCTCTCTCTCTCTCTCTCTCTAGACGAGTCACAAATTGTCTTGGCTGTAGACGCTCTTTCCACTGTGCTGCACAGGTATGGAGCATGTCTTCCTTGTGCTTTATTGAGACTCACTCTTACTATGCAATTGAATCCTTCTTTCTCATCTCCTGAATTTTCTGACACTAATCCCTTGGATATTTTAACGAGACAAATACTTTACTATAAAAGGAGCTAAGAAAATAAGGGTTTGCCTCATAGACTTAGACTGTCTAATTTATCTAGGAAGTTTTACTTAAAACCTTGAATTCCGTCTTAGAACAAAAACAACTCTTATGTTAACAACCCCATTAATGCTAGAACAATCTTCTCTAGTCCAACATTATTAATAATTATTCAGAAAACTATCACTTTATGACAATTGGCCAGATTTGCCCAAAATTTTGTTCTAGCCTGTCCCTAATTGTGAATCAGTTCATTTATCAAACAAAGCAGATCCCGTCCGTCGCAGTCAACAGTTTATTGTATCGAGTCTAGCCAATATGTTAACATTAATGTTTTCGTGTCACGCTGACTACGACGGACTATACTGCGACATTCGCTTTTCAAAATTGTGCTCCTTTCGAATATTTGATATAGATGATATAGCGCTAAATAATAAACACGCTTCTGACGAAATGAATAAAATATAATTAGTGCTTGACCATATATTTATGTGATACAATGCAGCATCTATGTGATAAATCCAGTATTTAGGTGATAAAGGCACTAATTACAAACTCTTAGCTGGAGACAAATGAAAGAGGAACCTAATTTTGAAACGTGTCACTATGAATGCTCTTGCCAACTGGTTAGTTTCTTATTGCTTGCTTGCTTGCATGAGAGAGAGAGAGAGAGAGAGAGAGAGAGAGAGAGAGAGAGAGAGAGAGAGAGAGAGAGAGAGAGAGAGAGAGAGAGAGAGAGAGAGAGAGAGAGAGAGAGAGAGAGAGAGAGAGAGAGAGAGAGAGAGAGAGAGAGAGAGGGGCATGACCTAAGTTTATCAATGGCAGTAAACCGGATGCTGTGGAAAACTTTATTTTTGATCATAAGAAAACCCTCTGAAAGTGAAAGTTTGCTTCAAATTAAGGGGAAAAACTTCATTGCTGGCAAGGTGTGTACAGAAGTCTTCAGTACTGACTAACAGATTAACAACCGCTACTTCATTTCTAACTATTGTGAAGACAGTCACTTTTTTAACCTTTTTTTGGGTTCTTTGGGTTTTCAACTTATTCTTACATGCCATCTGTGACGTGTGACATTTACTGAATCTATAGCACTTATTGTAAGAAATGAAAGTACTTCAAGTAAATGTCACATTTTTAGGTGAGTTATAATAGTTTTGACATTAAACTGTAATGTTTTATTAGTATATAGAACTGTTATCGGATTAAATGGTTGGTACATACCCGACGAGAGTTATTTATGAACCATAATTCAGATTTATTTCATTTACGGTCGTTTATTTAGGGAGTAACGTCACATGGCACCAAAATACCAAGCTACATCTCCTCCCCGCACCCAAATCATGGTACGGCTGAACCGGATACATGATCCGCAATGGAATATGGACAAAGAGCATTGCTTCTTTGCTCATTATCTCCGTCATAAGCTTCCTTGTTTGGTGCATACCTTGCACACATGGTGGTCCATAATGCATTTCTTCTAATCAGCTCATGCGCTGCACAATCGGATAACCTTTCCTTTTATCCCTCAGCGTGTTGTCTTCAAGAGAAATGCATTTCACAGGTGACTGTCAGATCAAATAAGTGTTGTAATTTGTCTCGACGCAAATAAGGCCCATGGAAGGGGTTTCTAATCCATAATTTTAACATACAGGTAATTACCGTGTTTCTTGTACGTGAACACGTTTTGTTTTCTAGCACATTTTCCACTCACATGTAAGAATATAATGTTATATAATGACAAAATAATTGTAAAGTTTGCTTTCGAAGTGATATAATATCTTTCATGACAAACATTAATAAATAATGAAAGTTGTTTCATATTTTTTATTTATAGACGACATGACGGGAGGGATTTGGATAAGTTCTGAGTAAGTCATCAACTGAATCTTACCTACTTAATTTAAAATAATCATTTATCATTTTCTCATTTAGTGAACCGGGCAACTCTCTCTCTCTCTCTCTCTCTCTCTCTCTCTCTCTCTCTCTCTCTCTCTCTCTCTCTCTCTCTCTCTCTCTCTTGTGTCACAATTTAACTATGAGTCATGACATCAAAGCGCAACGGTAAACTCAGTATGCACATGGCAAGATCTTTCTAGCACGCGATAGACAGAAGATATTATGTTCAGATAATGGTGTCTCAGAAATTACAGTGATTTCGAAAATAATTGGTATCGGAGGAAATGGATAACCAATTACGAAACCCTAAAATCTAGTTGCAATTATGTACGTAGGGTAACTGTGTGTCTCTCTAGTTCAATTTTCCTTCATGGAGCTCACGCCGGTTTTCATTTTTGTATCATATAGCAGCCGATTGATGCACATTTGTCCTCTGTTTGCAGTTGAGACTGTAATAACAGAAATGCATATTGATAGAATCTAACCTACCATGTCTCCCTAATACTCTGTTAGACACATTGAAGCGAATAACAACCACAGCAAGTGATCTCACTGTCATCATAATACACGGTGAGTGTGATGATAATACAGACCGGCAGGACCGCTCCGGAGACCAAGAAATTAGAGCGTCCTCATCGGATGCGTGAAGTTTCGGATTCGAAACCAGGCCGAGTCATACCAAAGACATATAAATGGTACTAATAGCTGCATCGCTATGCTCTCAGCAATTAGAAGTTATTGTATGACACTAATCGGTTAGAGAACTGAGATAATAAATTTTATTCCAACTGTGTTTCTAAATTATTAGTTAAAATATATTTTGTTTCCATTTCTTAAAATAAGTAATGAAATGAAATAATGTAAGACTTCAATGAAATATTTATATACATACATAAATGGTGTATACATTCCAATATTGCTATAGACATATAAAATCAAACACAGGAAGTGAAAAATCGACATGATAAGTAAAACTCGCCATTGACATTAATTGTTAATAATAACCAACAAAACTATGTGGAGCCATTTGCAAATTGTAGGGATTCTAAGACACGAGCCTCTTTGGAATAAAGCCATCTTCCCCCTCCCCCATGACAGAAGCGCCCTGACAAGAGTAGAACAAAATCCTCCGGGTCCAAATGTCACATGGAGAGGGGGGGGGGAAACCATTTGACAATTGATATTTAGAGCATTATGCAGTTTCATTTTTCATTTTTATGGAACTGTTTAATCTATTTTTAATCGAGATATTCATTCATTCATTCATTCATTCATTCATTCATTCATTCATTCTTTCTTTCTTTCTTTCCATCTATCTTTCTTTCTTTCATTTATTCATTCATTCATTAATTCATTCATTCATTCATTCTTTTTTGATCGAGATTTTCTTTCTTTAATTAATTAATTAATTAATTAATTAATTAATTAATTAATTAATCCTTTCTTTCTTTCTTTCTTTCTTTCTTTCTTTCTTTCTTTCTTTCTTTCTTTCTTTCTTTCTTTCTTTCTTTCTTTCTTTCTTTCTTTCTTTCTTTCTTTCTTTCTTTCTTTCTTTCTTGTATCAATATTTACCATGATGCTCAATGATCTCTTTGGAGTGGTCCAAAATGAACACAAAGTAAACATTAGAGACTCTGAATTAGTCTTTAAGTTTGCAGAGCAACAACTGGTCTTACGCTGTGTACACTCCCACCTGATAGCGGACTTAGTTTCCTGACTTCTTGGCGTTCTTATATCTTGTAGGTTATTAGTAGTGAACTATAAGATATATAAAAAGCTGGAATGGTTTTTATGAGCAGATTGCCCAAAGTTTGATGGTCTAATAACCTCTCATTATTTTCAGTTTTGCATTCTTTTAAATAAAAGCAGTTTTTGAAGTGTATGTCCTTATTGGAAACCATAAAGTTTAAACAAATGTGAGTGAATATAGATAAAAGGTTTTTATAAATGTATTTTGCATGGTACTAGTTTGCTGTTGACAGGTTTTATTGTATTGGACCATAAGTACAAAAACCCATATAAATATTTTCTTATCAAAATTACTGTGATTCAAAGCATTCAATTAAAGCAACGAAAACTATAATAATATTATCTATTTGAAGAAATATAAACTGGGATGGTTGGGTTGGTGGCATTTGTCACCCCACCCACCCCCGTGACTTTTGTCCTGGGAGTTTTTGTTATACCCGCGCCCCCCCCCTTTTTTCAGGGATTTCTATCCCAGGGGGAATTTTTCCCGTGCTTCATTGTAGGTACAGTATATGTACGGTTTCTTTTAAAAGCCGTGATAAATAATGATGGCAAATGCATCATAATCATTTCAGATTCAATGCAGGGAAGGCAGCGGAGAGCAGACGGCTAAATTGACATCGCCAGCAGTAATGCTTAATAAGAAATGAAGATAAATAATCCATGTGAGTTTATTTTATCTCAAAGAAAACAATGTTAATTTATTTCTTCTCAAATATACATATAGAACAGCTGCAACATGTTTGTTTGCACATCACTTTTCAAATTGTACTGTTAGAGACTTAAAAAAAGATATTCCAACCAGAAACGAACAGTATGTGCATATGCAAACGAAAATAGGTGCAGGATTCCTTTTCATACCATTTGTAGGAAATGTATAGCTGATAAAAAAACCAGTGAGAGAAATGTTTCGGCAAGGAAGATTTGCTGTTATAAGTACGTGGATCTATTGTTCAGACGTCTAACAGATCTTGTCTGCTTTCCTTTGATCCTTTGTTACAATTTTAACAAAATCTCTTCCTTATAAATTAATTTCATTTTTACCTTTCTTCAGTTATGTTTAATATGAAGCTGTAAATCATCGTAACATTTACAGCAATATTAGGGCTGTCAGCCCGAGTAATATTTGTCTTCAGCTTTTTCGATGTTTGATGTGAATTTTCCAAGAAATCTAATTAATAGTGCCTTTTGTAAATCAACAAAGATATTAACATGAACGTTTTGATGTTAATATATGCTTTTTGTTTTCAGTATTTATAAAAAAGAATTTTGTCCAAGTTTTCTTGATAGTCATTTTAATCTGTAGCTTTGTATTCGACTTACTAAAAGACTCTTGATTCCGTTATATTTAATCTGCATTTAGTTGGCATTTTTGTCAATTCTTTCTTATTTATTATATGTTATGCATAATTGTATATTGGACTTGACCTTGTCAAAAACCAAGTTCATTTTCTATGTGACCTGAATCATTGGTTTTGGTTTTGTAAACATGTTTATCTCAATCTGAGTTCAGAACACCGGAAATTCCCCATGAATGGCTGGGTCTACCAGTTGTTTACCACGTTTTAAATTAAAATTTAAAACAAGCTTTCCAATTGTATTGTTATATTGTAAACATGGACAACCACATGAACATCAACACTTGCTGAATTTATTTTTGACTGGCACTAATGTTTTTCGGAACTTAGATCTTTAAGACGTGTGTTAGAAATTCTATGATTATTTTATATTAATTTCGCAATACCGTAAGTTCTTTTTACATTGTTCACTTTGTATTCTAGGGAAATAAAGTATTTAACAAAGCTTGTTCGCTTTTTTCTCTTCTATTACTTTTAATTACATTGTTTAAGACCATAGAATCGTAATAATTCTTAGATAATAATGATGATAATAATACTATTACTACTGCTACTACTACTACTACTACTACTACTAGTACTACTACTACTACTACTACTACTACTACTACTAATAATAATAATAAAAATAATAATAATAATAATAATAATAATAATAATAATAATAATAATAATAAGAAGAAGAAGAAGAAGAAGAAGAAGAAGAAGAAGAAGAAGAAGAAGAAGAAGAAGAAGAAGAAGAAGAAGAAGAAGAAGAAGAAGAAAGAGATATTCTTTTAACTTTCGCAACATAATTATTCAAGTACTTATGAAAACAAAATTGCTTTTTTGCAGTTGACAAGGTTTGGCATTATTTCTCCGCACATTATATCTAAACAGCTATTACAATAAGAAAGGTTATTTATTTATTTATTTATTTATTTATTTCTAAATTTATTTATTTAGTAAGTTTTACAAATTACGTGTTGCAACTACGGATAGATATGAATGTCTTAGTAATAGTTATTTCTGAAATATGGTCAAGGGAATGTTTTAAACGGAATAAATTCACTCAGAAAAACTGTCAATAATATACCGAGAAAATTAGAGAGGCTAAAATTATCTGTTAACATATCAAGGGACTTGGAAAGATTAGACCCCCAAGACTGTTGACAGACGTGTAGTTTCTCAAATAAATTCTACAGGAGTTCAACGTCGTATCTGAGTTATCTGGAAACTTTAACAGATGACAACATCAATTAAAACCTAGGAATATTAGAGTCAGCTGCCTGCGACAAGATAATCATTATATATATATATATATATATATATATATATATATATATATATATATATATATATATATATATATATATATATATATAAATATATATATATATATATATATATGTATATATATATATATATATATATATATATATATATATATATATATATATATATATATATATATATATATATATATATATATAAATGTTACGAACCAAAGAACAATTGTCAATTTACATTATACAAAGCACAATGCATGTACGTCGTGTCATGTGCTTAAGTGTCCACTAACCGACGCTGAATAAAGGTATGGAGATTAGTTTCAATATGGTACGTTCGCGTTCAAAGAATGCAAGTTTTTTTTATAATGTACATATATTTACGTTCTTTGTACAAATTTGATCGCTTTTATCAGTAATAATGAGTGCAGTTCAAGCAGCATAAATGAGTACATAAATATTCTGTCAAACATTTTAACAAACGGAAGTGCATTGCAAATTCGGTACAGATTTGAGCTTTAGAAAGAAATAGCCAACAGTAAAGTTTCTACAAATTTTTTTGTATCCTCAAATCACGATAAACCTTAAGCATACGTTAGTAACATTAGTTGTGAATTCCTTAATTGTGGGAGGTGGCTGGTAACATACACAAATGTTTGACTCAAACTTAGATCATTAAAGAGAAGGAGGTCCAAAAGCAGAGCCCAAACCTACAGAACAGAACAAATTTACATTTTGTCGCGTCATGTGCTTAAATATGCACTAACCGTCACTTAACAAATGTGTGACGATTCGTTGCAATACGGTACGTTCGCGTTTCAGGAAACACTTTCTTCCATCAAGATCAAGAGAAAAAAAAAAATTCTAGGCTTTAACAGATTTTGTTTATAGGTTGTTAAATATATGCTGGATGGGAGTGGGTAATTAAAGATTGCTATATTTAGAAGTTGTTCACTGATGTCCGTTGAGTTTTTGCGGAACGACAATCTTAACGCAGCTCACAATACCATAAAATTAAATTACATCGCTTTGCTTGGCTGATTTGGATTTGTATGTCCTGCAATTCGAAACTCCTCTGACGTCTGCTTTGAGCATAGAATCGGCGTTCGGTTCTGTCATTGGCCGGCGATATGCTATACTAAACAACTGTAGAACCAAACTTAATAAGACCAGTTTTTTATATCTATGCTTCAGTAGATCAATATTATGCGACTAATTGTGACCAGTCAAACAGTTTGGTATGGTTATATCAATAAGAAAGGCGGAGTTATGCATAGGTACGTCATTGGCTGTTGAATGTACATGTATATGTTCTTTTTAAATCTTATTTACGACTTTTGCAAGGGACAGACGCAAAACCAGTCATATTGGAAGAAATGGCGTGATTTCGTTTGCGTAAGTGCGTGCCTGTGTGTGTGTGTGTGTGTGTGTGTGAGAGAGAGAGAGAGAGAGAGAGAGAGAGAGAGAGAGAGAGAGAGAGAGAGAGAGAGAGAGAGAGAGAGAGAGAGAGAGAGAGAGAGAGAGAGAGAGAGAGAGAGAGAGAGAGAGAGAGAGAGAGCGCGATTTGGATTTCTAACTTAGCTTTAACAGTTTTTCAGTCACATCGCTACAATGTCTGCATTGTGGCAGTTTATAGTGATGTCTAGCACTGGAGCGTCATACCGCAGACATGTAGGGTGACGTCACACCCAGTCACATTATCCTAACATAGGGCCGACTAGTGCGGACACTAAGCTCTTAATGCTGAGCGCCTAGCGATGCAACTGTTAGTACAATTTTATAGTCATTGGTATGACTCGGCCGGGGTTCGAACCCACGACCCCCTGCATCCAGGGCGGACGCTCTAACCTTAAGGTCACAGGAGCTGTCAGTGTCGCTTGTATTCCTAATATGTTTTCGCCAATTTTTTTTTATATAGGATTTTTAATATTTATTACACGTCAAATTCTTATAGATTCTGCCTAACAAAATAATATGAATAAAGTTGTTAAGCTCGAGGAATTCCAGTGGATATTATTGCAACATGTTGCATGTACACACATTTACCCGCTCTTCCCCTCGCCCCTCTATCTCTGATATCTACTGTAGCATTTCTTGCAGCGTAATAGAAATGTCACCCCATCAAACAGTACCTTCAAGCTATACTTTTTATGACAGACGATGGCTCCCGATAACGCGCAACTGACTTCACATAATGAGTTTAGAAAGTAGAAAATTATAGGGAAGGAGTCTGATGGTAGCGGCTGTGAGTTTTAAAATAATTAAGCAAAAGCGATGTCCAAGGAAAACAACGGCAGAATACCAGAACCAGTAATTGTCTCTTATCACGCCTCATTATTAACTGTTTACCAGCCCATGCAGACTTTCCATGCAGCGCGTAGATTACTATGTTCAGACAGAACGGCAGACAGCGAGTGTCGATGTTGGTTTGTTCCTTTGTTGTTAATTCTTTGTTTAGATTTACCGTCAATGACGTAATATGAATTATTCATAAATTTGCTTAATCTATAGATTGACAATAATCGAAGCAGATGATAATAAATACACAACGAGTTCGATTGTTCAGTATCTATATAGAAATAAGAATTTAATATTTTAAGGGGAAGGGCGAACAAAATAAATTGGAAAAAGTATTCTAGAGTATTCTAGACAGATGACTCCAAACGATGAATGCTTCCAACAAAAAGGAACCAATGACGCTAAAAGTTTACATTATTTTACGAAGCTCAGAAACATAATCGTGCCATAGAGTTGCACATGATGATCAAATACTTGCCAGAAATTTTGTTTTTGGTTTGAGTTATTGTTTGATCAATAAATTGGTAGATACATTGATCGATAGATTTATTGCTTGATTGTAATTTTACGGTGCACCACCACTGTAACGCTAAATGGTACCAAGAAAGGTTATGTGATAAAAGATATTTGAACGACAAGTGGTTCACGATGAACGAGCGGTAGAAAAAAATAATGTGATGGTGAGGATTTTATATGAATATTTTCAATCAACGGGAAATATCAATCGTATGTGTAAACTGCAAGTAGATAATGACAGATATTTAGTGTGATTGGTTGTAGATTTTACGGCAGCATATATATATATATATATATATATATATATATATATATATATATATATATATATATATATATATATATATATATATATATATATATATATATAGGTTATATGGTAAAGAGTTCTCTATCGATAGAAGTTTATTATTATCATTGCTCCCCCCTCCGAAAAAAAGAGAAACAAAAAGCAAAAGCAAGTAAAAACAAACTTATCGATGACATGACGATGACAATTCACAATTAAAGGGCAATGTAAAGAAAAGGAACAAAGGGTAATACGACGAAAATTGTTAATTTAGAGTGATTGACAGTACACTTCCATGTCTATGTGACTGTTCCCGGATGTAACATGACTGCCATTTGGTGTTTATAAAGATACATAGTGCATAGAAAATAAAATCTTCTACCTCTATGTCTGTCGTTTATGCATTTTCATCTTCATAACATGTCATGGCCATTGAATTCTCCAAGTAGAATAAATGGTATAAGCAAATGTTTAATTCATTTCGTTGTAAGTTGAAGTTGGGAATGGAACAAAATTAAATCACCATTTGTAGAGTGACTCTTGCACAACAGCTTGTAAATTTGTATTTTGTTCTCAGAAAAGAAAGCTCTCCGTGAGGCCCAGTTAGTATTTTGAGAGTATTTGTTAAAAAAGAAATAATTTGTAAGAACGATGTTGTTCATTTCTTTAGAAAAGGTTTACTGCAGACACAGCATATCAGGATCATGCTTACTAAAAAGGAAGAATAATATTATGGTAGTTGATTTTAAGTCTTCGAAATTCCATTGCACGATTGTGTTCGTCATGATAATTTTTAAGTTGTAATGGTGTGGTAGTTATGTATGACCTTTCGCTAGGGAAAACTTCTGTATACTAATTATCACGGCGAAGTATGGGGTTACAAAGTTTCTTTGTAAGTTTGGAGCCGCCTTGACGACACAGAGTATTTTTGGAATGAATCTGGTATTTCGCAACTTTTATACCAGACGGAGCTTTATTAAAATTACAGACATGTCAGAAATGAAGAAATACGAACCGGAGTTACATACTTTAAAGTTCATCTGTATTAAACATCTGGCGTAGTCGATGCTCTGTGTACCTGGTTGAAAAATGTAAATAGGACAAGAGAAACACAATTTTGTTTCCTCGTATGATAGCTCCTGTCAACATATGCCGATCTCTGCCACGAGGCGTTGTCATTCCTTTTCTCTGACAAAATTAATAATAGTCACGATGATATGTATTTCGTGTACCACTAAGAAAGTTAAATGTTAGTTTATAATATGTAAATTGTTGCAAAATTATTTACTTCGTCACGTGACAAGGGCTCGTACTCAGTAACAAAGGAAAGAATAAGAGCCAACAAGCTTTGTATATTTTAACAAAACAATTTATTTCCCTAAACAACACTGTAACAATTGGTAAATAGGACTTACCGTTTGTGAATATAATCCAAATATGATTCTAAGAATAAAAACACAAGTCCTATCACTAAATAGTCCTATAAGAATCCAGGTTCGAGTCCTGACGAAGTACGAATATGGAGGGTGATGACGTCAAATGTGGTCCAATGTATGAATACCAACAATTCCTCACTTGAATCGCAATATTTGTTTCCGAATAATTCCAGAAAAAAACATCCATGAATATCTTTCAGATTTTTTAAATAAGAAAGTCAACTTGTTGAGTGTCCGGGAGAATAAATTATTAAATCCAAAAATTAGACGATGATTAACATATTCTGGCAAAAAATTAAAATTAATACATCTTTTTCCTTCAAGGTTTTGAATATCTCTGTCTGAAAAAATGTATGGAATGCGTATTTAAACTCAAAACATCACTTCAAATCTCGCGAGATTGGTCATTTGGTCTCTTAGGTGCGCTCTACAGTTTAGTATTTAGTATAGGGTTGGAATTTTAAAGAAAAAGAGTTTCCCCGGATTTCCTCACTAGTTATACTATATATATATATATATATATATATATATATATATATATATATATATATATATATATATATATATATATATATATATATATATATATATATATTTAAAAAAGACTTTGTATATCATAGCTATTGTTCAAAGAATCTTTAAATCCCTTATTTTGTTGTATAATTGATAGGTGTAATAGGGATTAGAGAGTATACAGCTTGGCCTTACTCTAGATGTGTATCTTTCAAAGAAGTGCTAGCTCCACTTGCTCATTTTCACTTCACGAACTTTAGAGGTAAATTGTAAAAAATAGAGCCAATAACTTTTTTTTTTACATTTTATGTATTTGGTAATTCATTCATTGCACTTTTAGAAGCTGGTATTGTCTAGTTTGGCAAAATTCATTTTCCATATTTTAGTAGCTGCCAAGAATAGTGTACTTTAAATAAATTCAGGTTGATTTTTGGAGCACAAGGGAGCAGTCATTTTAGTTAGCAGTGTACTAAGATTATTTAAAATTTCCAAAAATACAATATCCAAAGAAATTTCAGCCACATTACATGAACGGAGTATATAGGTATGCCAACATTGTCTCCACTATGCATGTTTAAAAATTTCACCTTACATACATCACTCTCTCAAAAGTACATAATAACTGGTGAGCGCCACCTAACTACGCTAAAATGCACACGTAGGCCAATGTTGCTCCACTTTAAAAAAAACAGTCATATAAAGGCTGTTTACTAACAGTGATCACGCGAAGAAAGTATGTCCGTGATGCTGACCAATCATTTTAACTTCCTGTTGATATTGTTAGAAAGGTAAAACGGATTCATTGTCAATTCTCACGTATTACATCTTCGTCTTGAATAAACAAATTTGTGCTAAAAATATATATCTCACTACTAAAAATAGAATCACGAATCCGAGAAAAATATTCATTGCAATTAAATACAATGAAACAAAAATGAAATAAAAAGAATTTTAAACCTTACAGACAAGCAATTTAATCAGCTATACATAACAACTTATTTAGTTTAAGTCCGCTAAATCGTCTCTCCGCTAGTACCGCATCTCCAGAATAATAATTGTTCTGCATCTTCCTTACTTCATAAGAGATTATCTATTGACAAGTGATACTATTCGAGCAGATTTTAAGCAGTGAGTGGCTGACAACAACAACAGTTTCAGTTCTTGGGTCCTAATTGTTTAACAAAGTGGCGTTACCATTACTAGATCTCCAATTTGAGGGGAAAAACTCGAAAGGTACTTCAAAATTTATATTGATGAACCTACATGTAGTTCTAAGACGTAATACTCATACTTCGATTATTATTTAGTATACGTAATGCTTACCCACAGACCCACAGAAAATCAGAAATTTCTTAAACAAACGTGTCTTTTGACTGCAATTTATTTATTACTCAAAACGTTATAATATATTGTGACCACCATATAAACTCGTACTGACCTATATACATTAAAACCATATATTTTCGTGGAATAAATTTATAGAAGAAAGTAGAGCGGCAAAGGTTTTGTATACATTCTAAAACTTATTTCTGAACAATCCCTAAAACTTGTATATGCTACATTAGTATTTATATTTGAATGTCGAAAACTTATAAAATGTCAAGGTCTATAATTTAGAAAAACTACAAAACATCAGGAAAATAATCTTTCCTGAGATAACTAAATTGTGTCTACCTGAATGCTGAAATGATTCGATTTTAATACAATTGGCCAAAACGTTTAGGTTTCAGTTCGTTCCACCATGCTCCTCTTCTCAGGGAATTCAGATTCTATAGCTGCATCACACCCTATATATTTTAAATTGTTGTTGATGACACCAGCAATTTGTGCGTCAAACATTTTGTTCAAATACGAATATCTTTCCAAGTGCTTTATAATACAAAGTTATAGATTTAAACCATGTTATATATTTAATTCTTTCCCTTAACAACAACTTTCTACAGACGAAAAAATATTAAAAACAACTTCTTCTTCAAAGTAGGCGTGCGTGATGTGCTCTCGAACATTTCTGCTAAATGTGAATAATTTGAATGGTTCTATCCCCAACCTAGATTAATGTCCGTATGACTCAAATGAAGAAGGCTATTTATTCCAGACAACAATTACAGCAAATATCTCTTAAGTGAACATTGTTTCTGTTGAAAGATAACATCTTAACGTTTCTCTAAAGATTTTATTGCCTCTTGTTAATAATTCGTACTTACTGGTAAAGAATAATTTTCGCTATTCATTCTTGTCTTAATTGGACTCTTACCACTGAAGTATTTACCTGTAGTACAGTACTTAGGAAGCATTTCTGCTTATGGCCACAGATCTATCCGATAGCATTGCATCCGTTGATTAAATAAAATGGCGTGATATTTTATTTCGATGACCTTTGTTCTTTTATTTATTTATTTATTTATTCGAAAACTGATTGGTATCATTGTTGTTCTTGCTGGCATCAGTTTTCTTGTGACAGCTTCATTATGAGTTGCTTAAAAACTCTTCCAGGTAAGACATAAAGACAGTATTTTCCAACAAGAACATTACATGTTTTCAGTGAAAGGGGCCTTTACAATTTATTACTGTGACATGAAAGCTGACTAAGATTTCCTTGTTCTCGGAGAATTTAATGACCTGTTTCAGTTCACTACCAAATAAAAATAACGACTGTAAGCAGAACTTACTGTATTGCCACAAATCAAGTAGTACATTTTACCCAACCACCATAAAATAAATAACTATTTAATTAAACGTGCCAAAGACTTATATGCTAAATGTCCAAAAGTTTTGTTCTGTTTTGGAGAAATCTCAGTTTGGCAGTTCAGTGATTTCTCTTCGTAGTTTGCGGTACTGACACACAGAAATTCCCTTCCCATATTGGGTTCTGAGCCATAATGGTCAAATATTGGAGTAAATCTTATCCTTCATGTTCCAGATTGAAGGTCATTAGGAGTTAATGCGCTGCATCATCTTTTTCCAATTAAGATTTTGCATTCTTTTGAGTTATGTTACCAGTTGAAGTTCATGCACTGCTATGGAAATAGTTTGAAACCTTCAACTTCAATGAATAGCCTATCGTGTGCTGAAAAATGGCGTTAAGCCCAACAACATCAAATCAACTTCTTCACGAACATCTGCTACAGTTCTACAAATTAACACACAATCTAGAAGTTTCACTTTTGTCACGAATCGGTGCATTCCTTGTGAAACTAATGTCAAATTAAAAGAAACCCTCACCAGCCACACCGCTAAGAAAGCAAAGAATAAAAAGCCTGAAATATCTTAAGCCAACTACATATGTTGAAATGCATAAGCTGCTGTTTTTCTTTGGTTGTTCTGTTGGTTATTGTTTCTTTTAATGTCAATCTCTTGCAATTCTGGAGTTCAAATTTCCTTGAATTCAGAAGAATGAAAGAACATCTAATCATCAAACTTGATATTAAATAATTTGCATATCTCATTAAGTAACAAATTGCTCACTCAACAATCAATACAATCGATATTCAGGCCGTCAATTCTGATTGCTTAGATAAGACTGAAATAACTTTGCTGACATGAATTGTATTCATGGATTTTGACTACATGAAATGGATAATCAGACTCTCGTACAACATAATTTATCACTTTAAACTCAGACGCTTTGGAAATCTGACTCAAAACAAAATCCTTAACCGAAAATAATTAAGATCAAACAAAACAACGAGTTTTCCTTGCGTATGATGCGGGAGGGGAAACGAAGGGTTATGTGCATGGGGCAAAATAGCAAAATAGCAATACCTACTTATGAAACAGTTTAAATGTTACAGCATCCATCTCTAAATGGTTCGAATCTTTATTTATGTTTTTTAAAGAGAGAGAGAGAGAGAGAGAGAGAGAGAGAGAGAGAGAGAGAGAGAGAGAGAGAGAGAGAGAGAGAGAGAGAGAGTCCAACCGTACAAATTTTAAGATTTCATTGACCTTCCCAGCTAACAATTCCAAGTTGCAGCAACGTTGCAGCACGTGATTTGGTGAACTAGTTGAAATGTTGCTACAACACTGTTGTTTAACGTTATAAAATAACCTTCCTACAACATTTTTACAACATTAGAAACCTATATGGAATTCATATAAAAGCTGATTGTGTTTCTGAAACACACATTCCCCACTGCAGGCAGATCGAAAACACTGCAAATATGTCAACATTACCATCCATTCCTGCAACCGCAGGAATTTCAAGACTGCCATTGTCACCTATCAGATGTCAGTTCTGCATCAATTTTATATTCGACAAACAAAACATTACCATTTATTTGACAATAATAATAATAATAATAATAATAATAATAATAATAATAATAATAATAATAATAATAATAATAATAATAATAATAATAATAATAGCAATAATATGCCAGGGTACACTAATTGTTCTAACATTGTACAAATTGGCGCGCTGCATGCAATGATGTGTGTCAGCTGTCAGCTGTCACAAATTAGTTTAAAGTAGCACATATAAAAATGCACTCTACACAATATAGTCTAGAATTTGTATTTATTTGTCAATACAGTGAAAAAGATTAGGAACAATACATATCTAATAAAAATACATATGTCCATTCTGAAGTATGCAGTGAGTTTCAGTGCGAGTATGAAGGTTTTCTAACATGGTTTATTATCAAACATTGCCTTTTGTTCATAGTATCAAGTCCTCTTGCTGGGTACTTTTCTTGACAAGTATTGCAGCAGGGCCCTGCCTTATATTCGAATGGGAACATGAGCTGTTGAAATAGGCCAGGGTTTTTGGGAAACCTACCCTATGGGGATAATTATTTTTTTTTAAGTGCCAGGATGTAAAGTAAAAGTAGACGGTTAAATCTCAAAACTTTTGCATAATATGGAATAATCATGAATTTACAAACTAAATGTTCAGACATTAGGTTTTAAGAGACACAAATTGAAAAAGGAAACAATACAATATACATTTTATTATCACTTTATGTTTATTTTCAAGATTTAATTAAGATTAGGAATCAAAATAAGTCTCCTCCTCCACTCTAAGCTTTATTTGTTTCTCCTTCTGCTCAGGCATCTGCAAATTAAAAAAATAATTTTAATGCTTAAACAGAATCAAATGTCATCTCAGCACTGCTTACATTTTTAAAAGTCACATTAACTAGCGTTAACGATAATCCATAAAGGATGGGGGTTGAGCAAGTGTAGACAAGGGGGGGGAGGGGATGTAAAGGACCTTGGGGACGTCTACAAGCTAGTATTTGTGTTATGATATTCGTGTTGAACAGCTGCTTTAGGCCAACTGCTTGTATTCCAGTATTGTTTGTGTGGACATCCTTTATGGGCGATCCTTAAGTATAAAGTATTTGTTAATTTCTATTTGCACGATGCGTACCACATAATATACATGAATGGGTTGGCATTAATACATAGACCTGTCTTTTAGGATCTGATGCCGATTACATGGCCCACACATCAGCCCTGTGGATCTTGGGGAGTATATAAATAGCCAATGCATCATGGCGCTATTGAAGTTCTCTGCCTTCGGGCAGGGAATCTCTGGCCTCGTGAGAGGCTTGAAGAGTCGTCAGGCCAGGAGTTGTATATACGACTATAATTTCCGAACCGAACCGAACCTAACCAGCCTGTATAACGCTCTCAATTCAGACAATAAAGTGCCTGGCCTGAAGCAGACAGTGGCTGCTGTAGCCACTACTACAAACATTCCCTCTAATATGTTTCCTGTCTGCACGGAATTTTGGAACTGAAGCTGTTCCGCAGCATATGTATTTGCTATCAAAACCTTAAAGCGGTGTATAATGCTAGATGGGGACGTCTGCTGATGTAGGAATGTGGTGAGTTGAGGTATAAGCCACATGTGGATAAAAGTGGCCATGGGAAGATGGTGTTTTAGGAGAACGTATTACCTGCATATGTTCTTAATGGGCAACCCCTTTTGAAAATGCATGAAACTTTCTTCACTGCATTTGTGCTTACCTTAATATTGTTAAGCCATGTTACAATGTATCTCTGCACGTGTCATTTCAAGCAAGTGGATGGTGAAATCTATGCAAAAATGAATTTATTTTGTCTAGATATTTCATGTGAATAAAAATTCCAAGCGGAAGCACTTGCCAGATCAGACAAGATGGATGTAAAATGCACTTAGCTGAACTTCAGATTTGAGTCCTAGGTATTATAATATGCAATTTAGAAATGCATCCACTTTACAAATACCCTGCTGTAAAAGACAAAATTGAATCCAATATTGACGAAACATGAGCCAAATGGCTAACCTTATATTTTATCCCTCCGCGTTGGTTGGGTGCATATTTGAAGGTCTCCTATATGGCCTTTTTCAATTTCATTTGATTTTGCTTTGCCATTATTCTTCAAACAGACTTATGCAAGAGTAACACAAAGTTTTACAAAGGATACATTGCTTTGTTTTAAATGACAGCAATAAACAATGGAGTATTTATAAAATATACTTTGAAATGTACTTTATCCATTCATTTACAAATCTCTGGCAAGTCACATGAAAAACAGACAACTGAAATCAAGTCATACCTATATATCAAAACCCGAAAAGTCAGAAGCTCTTGAAATGGTTTTTCCCTTTACATCCCTTAAGGCTCTACTCTGACCAGTCTTTTGTTCCTAGCTTTTTCATTATCCCCAATAATATACCCATCATGGAAGCTCAAATACTATATCTGAAAATAATAATAATGATGATAATAATAATAATAATAATAATAATAATAATAATAATAATAATAATAATAATAATAATAATAATAATAATGTGACAAATTATGCTTTAATATACTTTTTACAAGAATTTTGCATGGAAATGTGTTTGCTCAAACCTGAAACAATTTCGCAACACCAACAATGCGATGCAATGTACTAAAAGCAAATATAAAACAAATTAAACACCGTGTGACAAGTGTCAGCGAGTGGCACCTAAGACCTCACATCGCCCAGTGCCGCTAGAAACTACCCCTCTGATTGATGAACCTTTCTCACGGGTGGCTATGGATTTGATAGGTCCGATTAAGCCCGCAGCGGAAAGTGGCAATCGTTATGTGTTAACGATTGTCGATTATCCTACCCGATACCCGGAGGCCGTTGCTTTAAGGAACATTGATTCAGTTACGGTAGCTGAAGCGTTGTTAGGGGTCTGGTCTAGAATTGGTGTACCAGACGAAATACTAACTGACCAAAGGACGCAGTTTGTTAGCCAGGTGATGGAGGAAGTAAACCGGTTACTTTCTATCAGACACCTGACTACTACCCCTTATCACCCACAGTGTAACGGTCTAGTGGAGCGTTTCAATGGGACATTGAAACAAGCTCTAAAAAAAGTTATGCGAAAATCGACCTAGGGATTGGGATCGATACCTTCCCGCGATACTTTTTGCGTACCTCGAAGTACCCCAAGCTAGTCTTGGATTTTCGCCGTTCGAGCTAGTTTATGGGAGGACAGTGAGAGGACCCATGGCTGTATTGAAGCAGTTGTGGACAGATGAGAAAGCATCCGAAGAGGTAAGAACAACATATCAGTACGTTGTTGACCTCCGTAATTAACTGGAGGAAGTTTGTAACTTGGCCCAGAAAAATCTCTGTGATGCAAGGGGACGTCAGGCCAAGTACTACAACAAGAAGGCGAAAGAACGTAAGTTTGAGGTAGGCGACAAGGTGTTATTGTTGTTGTCATTAGAACATAACAAACTCCAAGTGTCTTGGAGAGGACCGTTCATTGTAACGGAGAAGAATGGTGGACAGAATTATCGCATCAGGGTGGGCGATAAAGAGAAGCTGTACCACGATAACCTTCTTAAACGCTACCGAGAAAGAGAGTCACCTACTGAGTTCGTGGTTGCTACAGTTATGACGGAAGACCCCGACGACAACGGAGGAGTGGCGGAAGTACTTCCTAGTTGTCCGTTAACGAGGAATGAAACTTACGTGGACGTCGTCCTTGACGTAACGTTAACGTAAAGCCAACGTGGCGAGGTGGAGGAGATACTTCACGATTACGAAGACATTCTGACGGAGAAACCAGGTATGACGGATTTGGAGGATTTCAGTCTGAAAATATTAGATGAAACACCAGTAAAACTGCGACCCTATCCACTTCCACATGCGCAGCTAGAAAGAGTGAGGAAAGAAATTCGAACTATGTTTGAATTAGGGGTCATTGAACCAGCTGAATCTGCGTATAGTTCGCCGGTTGTTTTAGTGCAGAAGAAGGATGGCGATCACCGTTTTTGTGTTGATTACAGGAAGTTGAATAGGATCACAGAATTTCAAGTAGAGATGTTACCAGATCCTGAAAATATATTTGCTGGAGTGACGAACGCAAAATACTTCTCGAAAATAGACCTGTCGAAAGGTTATTGGCAAATTCCTTTACGCAAAGAAGACCGTCCGAAACTTGCTTTCGCAACACCAGATGGAACACACCAATGGGTATTTATGCCGTTCGGGGTCCAGAACGCACCCAGTGTCTTCACCTGAATGATGAGGAAACTTTTAAAACCTCTAAGAGGGAGCGGAGTCTCTAATTTTATGGATGATTTGTTGTTAGCGACTGCTGCTTTTGAGGAACACGTAATTCTGTTGAGAAAAGTTTTGGAACCACTCAAACAGGCAGGGTTCACCGCCCGACCCTCCAAATGCCATATCAGATTTCGTAAATTGACGTATCTAGGACACACCCTTAGTGAAGATACATTAACCCCAGACATTACAAAGGTTGAGCAACTTCTGAATGCCGCTCGTCCAACTACAAAGACGGAAGTTCGTTCATTTCTAGATCTTGCAGGTTATTATCGGAAATATGTTGCCAATTTCAGTGCTATTGCTAGCCAGTTGACCAACTGGACGAAAAAGAAATCTCCGACTAAAGTTGTTTGGACAGACGCTTGTGAGAGGGCCTTTCAAACGTTGAAAGATAGACTGACGTCAGACGCCATTGTTAAGCTACCAGACGTGACAAAAGACTTTGTGTTATGTACAGACGCTTCTGACAGGGGTTTTGGTGCCGTTTTACTGCAAGAACATGATGGGGACTTATTTCCTGTTGCATACGCGAGTAGGAAACTTAATACCGCTGAGCGTAATTATTCAGTCACTGAGAAGGAATGCCTAGCGATTGTCTTTGGGATTCATAAATTTCAGAGTTATCTGTACGGGCGAACGTTTATTCTAAAAACCTATCATGAACCTTTAGTGTATCTGGCACAGGCTAAATTGACTAATGGGCGTTTAATGAGGTGGTCATTGTATCTACAACAATATCAAGTCCAGCTACGTTACATTCGTGGAAACTCAAATGTGGGGGCAGATTGCATGAGTCGATTACTTGAGTCTGAGGTGAAGGGGTCACTTCAGGTCATGTAAATATTAAGGTGAACTGTAACTTCAAATTTCAATGAGCAAAATCCCAGATTTTACTCTTAAAAGGAGCCCAACGTGATGTGTCGAATTTTCAAAACTCTTAGAAGCTTTGGTTAAAGGAATTGTATCAAAGTCAACTTAATTAAAGTAGAAAGGGCTGGATATAGATGATTATTTTCATTTCATCTCTGAACGTCAAAAGGGAATTCGTTCTAGCCGACGTAACTTGACAGAGTCATACGCTATGGTACAAAAAATGACATAAGACCCTTTCCCAAAATCGACCGGTTAAAGGGGGAAAGCTTGCCAAAGTGGTTGTTCAAAGGAACGTTAATTACCTCATGATTAGTTGGTTAGTTGTCTTATCAATCCAAAAATTCTACGGAACAGATTTAGGAAACAGTCCATTCCGATTGGTTAATATGGATTTATGGGCATAACTCTGTAAGAAATTAAAGGTTTTACTTTAGGAAAATTCTTCAGTCTTCAGTCTTTCGCGAGGAAAGCTAGACGAGACTCCGGGAGCGTGGAAGACGTTATCTTGTGATTTGGCAGTAAAGCGGGAGTTTTGTCTCAGCGAGGAGACAAACTCTATTTTTGAATTCGTAAAACGTACGTTTTCGTTATAGAGTAAGGGGGCAGATAGTTGTCTCAGTTAGGAGACGGACTATACGTGAGGTTCGTGGAAACATAAAGAAAACGGCAAAAGAAAACAGCTTTCCTGGATTCACCTGAGAAATCCCTGAACCAATCACAGGACCAGATCAAATTCTGAGCCGAAATCTAAGCCCAGAGATGATTGTTAAATCAGAGATCGACGGACAAGAGTCCAAGACCAAACAGCTAGACAAAGATCGGCAGGGCAGGGACGAACGGAAGTCTTGATGTCCGCATAAAATAGGTGATGAAGTCTCTCATCGTTGCACTCAAAGGTCACATCTCATTGGCAATGAAGATAGTATATTAACGTTGAAAGTAATTTTAGCATTTAAAGAAATTTGTATTGTCTTTTTATTTGAGTACATGTTAGTACAATTTTCCTTCTTTTGTAACCAAGTAATTGATTTCTTTTCATTTTAAATTCTGTTAATAAACTGATTAAATTTTATATTTGTTTATTGAAAGAGGGCTCGTTGTGTTTATTTTTCTTCAATATACTTGTTCAGTGATCTGCATTCTTCTTTCTATCTATCCACACTGGGTAAATTAATTGCACCGCGGAGGTCATTCCCTAGCAACGAACCGTAGTGAAAGAGGTTGGTGTGTTTTGAACGCCGCCAATTTGTTATATATATATATATATATATATATATATATATATATATATATATATATATATATATTAAAACACCTGTAATTATCTCTAAACATGTTTTGGCCTTCATCCATTAAACTCAATAGCTTACCACTACATGTTCTTCCCTTACCCCTTGAATATAATTCTGCAGGTGCCCCAGCACTTGTAGGATACATATTGAAGTTTACAACGGTAAATAAAGGTTATAGATATGATAATAAGGCCCAAAATTACCATCTTCTTAGAGAGTTCTGGATTGTCCTCCATCCTCTGGCAAAGGCCCTCTAGCTCTTCCACTGAATCACATGGCATTGTAAGAATTTCGTCTGTACATTCCGTGTCTGGACCTGGTGTGTTAATTAAAACTTGCCTTACGAGGGCCAGATACTCCTGCTGATTCTCAATAATTGTGTCCAGTTTCATAAGGACACTGAGCTGGAAATCTGTAAGAGATTTATTATACTATAAGTATCTATTATGAAAGATAAAGATCATTGCTGTTAACTCCTTGTAAATATCTGTATAGTGAACAGGTTTAACAATGAAAAATATTTACAAAATGAAATACATGCTTTTTGTACAATTTTTTTGAAAACAAATAAAACTTACTTCACTGGAATTCTGCCTTTTGTTACTCCTTCGATGTGTTGTTTCATTACTGGTATCTGTAAAGGTGCATTCAATGAGGATGGTTTGGGCGTTGGATTTAGAGAGATATGACACTGGTATATCTAAGAAATCAAAATAAGAACCCAAAGGAATCATGAACAGAGTGGACACATCAATGATAAAAGAATCCATTATAAATATTTTCACATGCACAAGTCTTGTACAGTATGTTTTATGACTTATAATTTAACTAATTACACATCTCAATGTTCAGAAATGAGTGTCTGAGTAACATATCATAATCATCCATTTTCAAACAAATTTTGTTATTTAATCAATGTATATGATGTTAGTATTGAACAATAACATTTATAATGTCTACAAAATGACAAGACTATTATTAACTGAAGTCACGAGTCTGATGTGCATTGAACAATTGTTTTTCAATGCAGTAAAATGCATTTGTATTTTACTGCCACAAATTGCCCATTTTGTAACACAAAACTGAAATTAGTGTATTCAATTTAAACATTAAATCCTTTATTTTTGTGAAAATTTTCATCCAGTGCAAGCGTGGACGTTACATCTTATCACCAAGTTCGAATTTGTGTTTATTATAATATGTGCGTGTTACCATACATAACTTTATTAAATACCGCGATAATATAGAGTTGTTCCCCCATGGCATGGTAATCTGGGTCAGCAGGCATATGCGGTTTTATTTATATTAACGCGATTAGATTGACCGATATCTTTTTAGAAATAGATAGTGGTAAACTCAGAGAAACTTTACAATTTGTAACAATGCAGCATTAGCAGATCGGTTTTATAGCGTACTGATAACAACATTATGTACCGCGATAGTACATTGTCCCAGGCTACGTGTCTTCCACAACTGCAATTCGGTCGGTATAGGATGAGCTAGACTTCGGTTTGTAGATACGTAGAGTATTTTCAGGGAAATGGCAGTACCTCATGTTTGTAATCGAAAAAGGCCGACGAGTAAAATATTTTCCTACAAAAGTTGCAACCTTCTTATAGTCATTGGTTTTGAAAATAAAAATGAATAATTACGAAACTATGATTGTTCCCCTGACACTGAAACGTTAACCACAACATTGGTACAACGTTGTAAACATATTATATATTACTTTTGTAAAAATTATATTATTTCTTGTCCAGTCTATAAGATCAACGCACATACATACCATTTGCAATTTACTATATATGTTAGATCAGAGGACTAATTAAGATCATATTAATGTGTGACGTTTTATTAACGTTGCCAAAATGTTATTTTCCTACGTAAGGTAGTGTTAGCTGGGTTGGCCTTACTTTAGGCACACGTGGTAGCTAGGTTATGACACATGACAGTCTTTGGTCTGGATGTGAAAATCTATTCAACCTGAAGTTTGAAAATACGATTGGGATTGGGGAGCAACGAGATGGAGATGCAACACTGTTTATACAATCCAAGTACAAAAGCTGTAATTTTGAAGTTTGCTACAATTGATTGAAAAAAAA
The DNA here is from genome assembly GCA_016746295.1 of Potamilus streckersoni. Taxonomy (NCBI): domain Eukaryota; kingdom Metazoa; phylum Mollusca; class Bivalvia; order Unionida; family Unionidae; genus Potamilus; species Potamilus streckersoni. The sequence goes on along the minus strand of JAEAOA010001664.1, from coordinate 1,622,880 downwards.
CCCCCAAACTCAATTATAACTAAACCACAGTCTCAGACGCTTTTGGAGTCAGTGACCCAGTGTTTCGCCTTTACAAGAACATTAAAGACAAATATAATGTTTCATGCACCCATTTCATGCTTTGCTATCTGTATAAAGTTCTTGATACAAGCTGCGTAAAAAAAGAATGAAATAAGATAAAGTTAGAGTAGATATCATTTTCTGTTATTTTATCTGTACCTTTATTTTTCGGATAAGATATGACTATTTCCATTGGGTAAATACGACATTAAACTGAGATGATAGACTGACAAAAAAGAAGAACTTTATTCCAGTGATCATAAATCGGCCCCCATTCCAGGCTGACCAGCAGCAACGATCTTTTTTAGAGGGTTCGTTATGCCACGCGACTATATGACATTTCAAACTTCACAATAGATTCCATATAAATATATTTTCATTAAATGAATATTATTCCATGCAAGCGATTTAAATGAGAACAACACAAAAACAATCTGACATAATTATCAATTTTGTATTATTTGTCAAATGACTTGAATAGTGGTACTTTATCCGATCTTCTATTGGAGCGAGTGGGATTTATATTATTTAACGAGCTTGATGCAACACATATACAATAAAGACGATATTTAGACTTTTGTATAGCAATACATGGTACAAAGTTGCATTCACTTAAAATGTTGCTGCGTCGAGTTGTTTAGTGTTTCACCAATGTGTTTAGAACGAATTTTTTTAACGTCGTGATGATTATAAAGATTAACGTTCTTTGAAGTAGAAAATAATTCATTAATAATTAAGGGTTCCTATTTTATATAAACAATTACACAAATTTCAGCTTGCACGTATAAGTGATGAGCTGCGCCTTTAATGGAAAATCTTAAGCCTGTTTCTCTGTAAAAAAAATCTATCGTGAATAAAAGTAAGAATGTAAAATTGAACGATTTTTTTTTATTATCAACAAACTAAGTAGCATAGGATATATTCACGTCTTTCCATCAAAATCATCCCGCATGAACATTCGAGTTGGTTGTTAGTGCTGAATGCCCCAAATGACACACAGTTACGTGCAAAATGTCGCATGTGACATATCTGAATAATGCTGAATCGTGAAAGAAAATGGTCCTAAACCACTTTCGATTCCATTAAAACCAGATAATATCGACGTTTCACCTCATTATGAACCATAATAATTTCTCCCTCGAAATGAGACATCATGCCGTTTTTTTTTAATACGTATACGAATTAATTCGATGTGGTCAACCTTTTTCAGTCGAAATCTGGAACTCAGGATTTGAAGTCAACACCGTTATAACATAAGATGCCAACACCATTCTTTGCTGAACTGTCGTCATCTAAAGTTAGTCCTTTAAAGTATTCTGAGGCCCCATCTAATCACCAGATATAAATTGACTCGAGTAGTATTTTTATCTAAAGCACGCTTCTTCTTTCAAATTCGCTTAATATAGTGGGCCTAAACCTCCTCATTTGCCCTCGAATGAATCTGTGAGCCACGTGCAAATGATGTTATGGTTAGATTAGTCACAAAGGGAATTTGTCGAATGCATCGCATCGCTGCTTTTAGAGCATTCCCCCAAAAATAATCGTCTTAAGAGCGACTTCGTTGACTGCATTGAGAGAGGCACTTATTAGTTCTAAAGCGAATATGTTAACGTTGGTTAAACCTAACATCATGATTATATAAAAGAATTTATTCTGTCAGATAGCTTTTTTAACAAATCTTTTTTTCATCCAAACTTTAGTTACATTAGAGGAAAGACGAAATTTATGATAATTGTGGCTATAACGGCCCCACATTTTTGGTGAGAAGGGTAGCATTCGAACAAGCAGCCACTGAATGTGAACTTTAGAACTTTAACCCAAAGCAGCTCGAATGATGGATCTGCTCTTCTTTATATACTATTAATTCTTGATTAATTCTTGTGCAACATACATAGATACACACACACACACACTCACACACACACACATATATATATATATATATATATATATATACATATATATATATATATATATATATATATATATATATATATATATATATATATATATATATATGCAATTTCAGCGCAGACTGATAAAAATAATACAGTATTTTGCTGAATAGATATCCTCAGCATAATCATCTAGTAGATATAGAACAGCAATTCAACTTGTGATGATGATTGAAGCCATAGCACTGAGATTCCTCTGTAGGTTCGTTTATGTGACAAGATTTGCATGGAAAGGCTGCTTCATTCGCAGGTCCAATTTAAAACCGGGAGGTATAATGGCTATCGTTGAATGCCATAAACCAAATCATTGCAATTGCATAACGATTTGATCTCTCTCTCTCTCTCTCTCTCTCTCTCTCTCTCTCTCTCTCTCTCTCTCTCTCTCTCTCTCTCTCTCTCTCTCTCTCTCTCATTATTATGCATGGCGGCTAAAACGTTTTGCTAACTACGGGAGAAACCTGGTCATGTCACCATGGCCAATGGTTTAAAAATGTTCCCGTCCTACTAATTCATTCAGTGATGGAGAGATACACGTAAAACAACATTCTAAAGAAAATTTTCTACAAAGAGACTCTTATAGTTATGTAATTAATAATTAATGACTTTACTTTAAATGTGGAACATACTTCACTGATATCGTATAAACGAGAGTTCCTTTTAAAAAATGCTGTTCCTCGTTTCCTCCTCGCCAAAAACTGTCAAAACTTAAATGCCTTGGAAAAATATATCACTTTGTCAGAAAGGACTTCTTAATTTATGTACGTAGAGTAGTTTTGAAATTTTAACTTCCTCAAGTAGCAAGGAGAATATTATATTTCTTTTTTCATTACACAAAGTTTGGTTCGCGTTGTTAAGGAATAAATATATACCTCCGGTACTGGTGTGTGAATATCTGATTAGGTAGCGTTCTACTACTTTTGGCAAACAGGAGACCTAAACGAGCCCAGTGACACATGCAGGTTCAGGAAAAGATACCAAAATGAACAGTCATTTTGCATCGAAAAATGCCCATAAGACACTCAATATGTGGTTTGTGTTCGTTGTCTCTAATTCAAACATTATTATTTTCTCTTGAGTCGAGTTAAACATATGAAATCCACATTTCATCACCTGTGACAATCACATTCAAACGCATCTAGTCGAGCATTTCATACATGGCGAGCATTTCTACCGTATTCTGTTTCTGAATCAGTGGTCAACATATGCGGGATTAATTTTGCATAACCTTTCTGAACTCCAAATGAATCTTGAAAATATTAAAAACAGATGATAGTTTAAACATATTCTTCAGTTTATCAATTATCCACATCAGTTACTACTTTCACGACAGCCTCTATCCGCTGACCAATCACAAACTTTAAATGAATTTTAATTAGGACATAGAGTGCAATGTAAACGCAAGGTAAATAGTGGTAAATGTCAAGATTTGAGACAACGCAGGGAATAGTTTAGGAAGTCTTTGGTCATTTATCATAAGATAACATATCTTAACAAAATATTTATTAATAAAGGCGGTCTAGTTAGGATTGCTCTGACTTCGATATCATTAATATTTGGCCGTTAAAGAAGTAATCCTGATTGGCTAAGCTAAAGAAGGGATGTATGTTTCTCCAGACGGAATCCAGGCTGTTAAAGTGATTTCCTTGGCGATGTTAATCAGGTTATGTGTTATGCTGAGGACACTCAGAGGGACCCCAAGGAACTTAATAAGCAATTTCTCGCGTTCAGTAAATCGTCATATGGAACAGGGGCTTTGAAATTTGAGCAACCAGGAGCCAGAGAAGATACAGATGGAATATTCCAATGAAAGCGAGCGAGGGCAAGGAAGACACAAAGAAAAAAAGTTCTATACCAAACTGAACAGTGGAAAGAGAGTACAGTCTGCAATACGTAAACGGCGTCGTATCGTCTACAATGATTTGAGAAAGAACGGAAGCACTAGGTGATGCTGTCATGACAATTTGAGTTTGATCAGTTGCTCGATTACATGATGAAATCATTATAACAGAGGGCTAATTGAATTTCACATACAACTTTTAACTATTTCTAAGAGAAAACAAATCGTTCAAAATATCATATTCATTTCATTTTGTTTATGTAATTGATTAAATTTTTGTATTTTACACACCGGGGCTGGTATTATACTATTCTTTATCTTATCTCCGATTTCTTTTATTCCACCCTTTAATTTCATATTTCATTTTATTGTTTATTCGATCTAGACAATAACGACATGGCCTTTCTTGTATTAGATAACGATAACTAAAAATTATTGAGCGGAGGAGATAACAAAACATGTCCAACCTTGTTCAAATGTAGCCTTATAGGTAGTTACATATCTCCTGATATGCAGATCTGATATATATATATATATATATATATATATATATATATATATATATATATATATATATATATATATATATATAATACAAATCATATGGCAAATAACAACCCTTTCAATCTCACTGCATCCAGTAAGGAATCACGTGTGTAAGGGATTGAATGAGATTGATGCAATAAACTGACGACAAACAGTGCAAAACTAGTATCTAAATAGTCTGAGCGCTTACGACTCGTAATGAGTCTTTTTCAAAGGCATATACAAAACATAGAGAAAACAAACAAATAAAACAGAAAATGTGTTTGTGGAACTCTGCATGGATGTTTCTACATTAATTAAACCTATAGATGTCTCAACCAGCCTATTTAGACTTATGGAGAATACAGCTAAATATTTGTTTTTAACTAGAAATCTATGAGCCATAGCGACATCTATTACTTTTTGTACATTTATGTAACGCAAATTATGACCCAGATATTTGATTCTATTCCGGATATTTTATTCTTATAGTAGTAATAAAGGATCCTAAGAAGATTTAGAAACGTTTGAAAAGAAAATGTGAGTTTTGCAATTGTTGTGTCTTAAATTTTTATACAATATTGTTTGCTGGAGAATTTATTCATTCTTTCCTTAAAATCTTGAAGCAGAAACAAACAGTTGCATTGTTTGGTTCAGTTTTTCATCCTACTGGATGTATTTATTCAAATTATTATTCACCTTAATTATAAAGTACTCAATAATATTCTTGAACTGGAACATTAATTTGGAATCATAGTGAATTCAGACAAGTACGTTTTTATTTTATTGTGATACACCAAAACGATTTTAAGTACATCATCACAATCCAGGTAACTGGCACATTAACACAGGTGCACTAAAACATTCTATATTTGATCCTATTTGAAATATCTACTTGAGATAGAACATTGAAGACATTTTGGTATTTAATTAAAAATGCTCTCATTTCTTTTTAAATGACTACTTTATTATTCTATTGAAATAAATTATTTGTTGAAATGTATTTGAAAATTTGTTGGTTTTTGCCCTTTTATGTTACTTAGTTGAAGACCATGGAGTTGTAACATGTTGAAAACCTATTGAGAGAGCCTGACAGTAGCTTCCCGTAAGTCGGTGGTTTTCTCTGTCTCTTCTTCCACCAAAAATACTGCCAGCCATGTAAGGCATATCATATGCCATAAAATGGCGTCATAACCCACCAAACCAAACTAAACCAAGACTATACTGAAGTTTATATGGGAATAAAGATGGTACGTAACACAAGTTTTGAATCTAAAACAAAGAACTAGACGGTGTAACCCGCCATCTCCTTTCATATAAAGGACACTGGATCATAGACGAAAACATCAGCCTGCTTCCCTTGATTTATCTTTACGTATTTGACATTTATTTATTAAACACAATTCCATCATCCAAGTGCACGCGAGTTGTTTTCCACCGTTATAATTTTAGTAAGATTGGTGAATATAGAATGTCAGTGAAGTACATATACTATTGGAAAAGCCTCGTTCTCCTTGGATGTTATCCAGAAACATTGATACAACTAAATTGGTTTAAAGTTTTGAATGTCTCTATTCTCCTTTAAAAGTAACTGAAGTAATTATATTTCAATATATACAATGGACTAAGATATCATTGATATATAGCTCATCTTATGACAGGTTTTTCAAATGTCGCAGCGAAGTAGCCGTATGTACTCAAAGTTTGTGTTGGCACATCTTAGGTATGCACCGTCTTGACATGCATGACGCATCTGACAGCTGAATCGTTTGCTAACTAATGTGGATCTATTACAGTGAATTTCGTCAAATTAAAATTAAAGACATTTAATTGTGTCGAATTAAAGAGCAGGCACCGCAACACGTAATATTTAATAAGCAGTAGCAAATCTATGGCAGATATCCGTCTTCTATAAAATTCATAGTCAGTCTTTTGAACTCATTTCAAATTGGCTCTTTTTTAACGTTTTTTTTTCTTTGTCCATTCTACCCGTCTAGTCTGAATTTTAAGGTGTAATATATATATATATATATATATATATATATATATATATATATATATATATATATATATATATATATATATAACTTTTTCATAGATAATGAATTAGCAAAGTAATCGTGCTAATCGTCTCTATTTATTGTTGTAAATTTAATCGAGAACAAAAACGTATTAAAGACTGATAAATGTCGCATTGTCCATAGAGCTTTAATGAATATAGACTAAGTCAAAATAAATGAGTAAAGAAAACCAAACTAAGAAATAAATTGAGGGTTTTTTCATGTATTAAACTTGTTGGACTTGATGCTAGATTTCTTTAGCAATTTCAAGATGTTATTAATTCTTTGCATTTTTTTCATCCTAGATATTATTTCAAATTTATTAAAGTGCTGCTTTTTGAAACTGTATGCAGTTGTTTTGGGGAGTTTTTGTGTCTATGATTGGTGTAAAGATATATGTTGAACTGCAACATATTTTGTCCAGTAAATGTGCATAAGGCAATTGAAGTTTCTGAAGATGTTCATCTAGTGTACATCGATGCTTGGGTTCCAGAATTTTCATAGAAAGAGTACAATTTGAGGTGTGGATACCTTCTAAAACGATTGACGTCAAGAGAAGATCCTTTAACTTAATATGAACAAAATGTTTCAATTTTTTCATTGCAATAATTTATTTTTATATCTGTTTGAAAATTGACATGCGCACTCGAAAAGGAATCCAATATTTTTCAAAGTCATGATTATAAAATAAACCTTATTTGTGATTACTTTTATTGCAAAACAGTACTATGGCATAATAATTATGAAAGAAGGTAATCTTAATGAATTATTAATTATTGAACTCTACATATATCTTGCTTACCGTCATTATAAATAACAAAACATGTGAAACATACCAATTTTGTAATATTGCTCTTTTTTACGAGTAAAGTTATTAAATAATAATAATAATAATAATAATAATAATAATAATAATAATAATAATAATAATAATAATAATAATAATAATAATAATAAAATTAATAATAATAATAATAATAATAATAATAATAATAATAATAATAATAATAATAATAATAATAATAATAATAATAATAAAATTAATAATAATAATAATAATAATAATATAATAATAATAATAATAATAATAATAATAATAATAATAATAATAATAATAATAATAATAATAATAATAATAATAATAATAATAATGATAAATAAATAAATAAATAAATAAAATTAATTAATTAAAAATCTGTGTCAGAGAAGTATCTTTCACGAACAAGCAGTCAGTCTCTTTTGATCATAAGATTGTTTATTATAGCATATGGGCAGAAATATGACGGTGAAATAACTGCAGCAATACATATAAAATCTCGACGATCCTAAAATATGTTCTGCAGTGAAAGGCTCGTAAAGCGAATATGATCTGAATTATGTTAATTAGATATATTCATGATATATTAAAAAAATCGGTTTCTTGTCACCCTTAAAAGTACTGTTCATGATGTAAGCTACGTCTGATGAATCATCAATAAAACTTTCATTTTCATATTCGTAAGAAAAAAATGAGTAGAAGGAAATATAAGAATACTCTATCGCCATCTCACATTCCAGCGCAATAACAATACAAATTACAATAAAACAAATGTTTTCACACAATTACAAAAGCCCTCTATCGGAGAACATGAAAATTTAAAAATATAGAAATTAGTGTCAGAGCATAGTATTTTTCATACTAACGTATTCGCATCCCCATGCGAAAATTACTCAAATAAAACGCATCGACATTCACAGATGTCTCATAAAAAGAAACAACAACTGTTAATGGCCACAAAATTAATATTTGCATTGCTAAGCATCATAAAGCTATAGCTGTACACTTCTAAATTAAAGCGTTTTATGAGAATTGATTTCAAATTTATCGAATTTAACATAAAAGCGGCGATGTCGGTATCTAGGGATGATGATATTTTGTTAACAAGTTTGGTCATTCCTAAAGTAGACGGTTGTGTTGATTAATAAAGCTCAAGGAAACAAAATTGTTATTTGCTGACTTCTGTAATCAAAAAGACACGTACCAGAAGGAGTATGCAGATTTGCATATCACTTTAATAACGATAAGACTGAAACAAGTAGTTTGGGTCCTGGTTGCAAGACGATTATTTCAATATATTAAAGAACAAGGAATATATTACAAAGTTTGGCAATTCATAAGGTTGTATTCGCTAAATTTACAGTATAAGTTGAAGACTTTCTTAAATTCTTTGAGGTCCGTCTACAAAAATTCGACTAAAACAGAAATAATACAGAAAAGAAAGTTTGATTTAAAACAGCTCATGACGATTCAATACAAGAAATAGCTATCACAAAGTGAACCATATGAATGGCTTAATTTGCCAGAATTCTGAAATAATTTTTTTTGAAATGGTATACGAAGCGTTGCTTTATTATTGGAATAAAAATAACTATTTTACAACTTTAACATGATCGTGTTATGTACACAAGGCTCTCCAATCCCAACATCCAATATTTCGTGCAACCTAATTGTCACTTTTTAAATTCCCGACATATAAAACTGTTTAAAATAATTTTGCTGGCGTATAAATATGATTTCACCGCTTAGAAACAAAATAGTAACTATAATGTTTAAATGTTAATGCACGCATTACCTGCATCTAATCCATTTATCCAAATATACACATGGGTTTCCTCTGAGATGTTGAGATTTATTCATTTTGTCTGTCTAATATTTCCAGAGGTCTTGTTTTGTGGAAACTTTTCGATAGTAGATTTAATCTTCCTCCTGAGTGGTTAGTTCCATAACCTTGATCATTAACTCTCATTGAACTTTCAAAAATCAAATTGCCGAACTTTTCATTGATGATTTACTTTGAAAATGAACCAGACTCGTTCAATAATGTAACTGTCATTAAGTAAATCACTTCCTTTCGTCATAAATGTTTTAATTATGTCAATTGACTCGTTCAATAATGTAACTGTCATTAAGTAAATCTCTACCTACCGTCATAAATGTTTAAATTATGTCAAATGATGTCTAAATTCTCTTTTCGTTTCTTGACGTGTTGATGGAATCTGTATATTTTCTCACATTTTAGTTTGGCATTGTTGCATCAAGTATTTCATCTTTAATTTTCATCTATTTAATTAGAAATATAGAATTTATATTTAACTATTCTGCACGTGTATAATGGTGATTTTTAAGATTTATATGTAGATATTTATCGTATGTTTTGGTCAAATGATCAACTACTTGTCTCTAGATTAAACCATGGTTTTTGTCATATTTGATGTTTGCCATCCCACATGGAAGGCCACATTTTATTACTTCAATATCATTACATATACTCATAGATCCGATATATTGTTTATCACGTGTATTATTATTTGTCTGTTACTTTCGCGTTCAACCGCATTTACATCTAGTGACCTTGTTTGTTTTGTTCCTTTGAATTAACCTTTAGATTGACAAATATTTTTAATAAATGACCTTAGCGTACAAAACTAAATTCTCGTATTTGTCCCACTAGTTTTAAACAAGTTTATAATCTTCAGTCAAGATGTAGGTACATTATGGAACATAAACTGTTCATATATTTTATTTCGCAGAATGTTCAACTATCTTGAGGAAATTAATGATTTTGGTAACGTAGCTTTTTATACGACTTAACAAAAATACACATCATGACGGCCAAGTCTTTGGTAATTGACTCATTGGAATAGTCAGTGGGTCTTTAATAGTTGATTTGTTAGCTTAGTCGGTCAGTCTTTGGTAGCTGACTTGATGGCCTAGTCGGTCGGTCTTTGGTTGCAGTCTTTCCATGTTTGTGCTATCAATCATCAACATATATTTAAATATGTCATTTCTGTCAGTAACTGTCAGTCTTTATATCTTTCTTAATATCAGTATATATTTTAATGCAGTGCAATTTCTTGCTATGAGTTTCTTTTCATGTTTTCTTTTTTAGTTTTATTTCTTGTATGTGTATCATTGTTGTGACTGTTTTCTTTCCTGGATGACTCCATGTACCATCTTTTTTCTTCCATCTCTGTTAATTTAGTAGTTTCTCGCCTTAATTACCGCCTTCTACTGCAAGGCCTATACATTTATTTGTTAACTCTTACTTTGATCATTCCTCACTTATTGGTTTATAGTCTTTGCTTGTATACAGTCATCATCTTCGTTCATGATAACAGTTTATTCCAGAAACGTCCACTGATGAAAGGGATTCTTCCAAAAACAATGTGAGAAAGTTTTATTGTTTAGTGAAATGCATACATTGTTCCCCATCACAGTAATGTTCACAAACTTCCGTTATATTAGCATAAACTGACAAATGTTCACAAACTTCCGTTGTTGTTTTTGTTCTGGGGCTTAACGCAATTTTTCAGCACACGATAGGCTATACATGGCGGCCAGTATTAATGGTGGAGGAAGAAACGGGGCAATCCGCGGAAAGAACCACCGACCCACGAAAAGCTACTGGCAAGCTTTCTCACCTATCCACATTCGTCGAATCTTAGACTCGAACTCACGCAGACAGAGGTGAGATGGCAGTGATCCGTAACGGACAGCGCTTTAGACCACACGGCCACTAGGGGCCCCTCACAAACTTCCGTTATGTTAGCTTAAACTGACATGATATGTAGGACATCTTTCTACTAAGATGAACACAATAATCCGACAATTTGTTTATTGATTTCTTTTATAAGAAGATTCATTTATCTTAACAATGTTCAACACACAATTCAGATAGAGCGGAAATTAAGGTTGTCTATTCATGAAACGAATATGTCTAACCTTATAAATCGAAATCAGTTATATCGCTTTGTTAACATTTCGTCTCTCACTGATGTTATGTTTCTTTCTTTTCCTTCTTTCCTTTTTGTCTATAACATTAGAGCATACATGCAGTTGAGATATGAAAGCTTGAGAGGTTTTTCTTTATATCTTCCAGAGCGAACCTTTGTTCAATTTATTAATGCACATCCCCTGTAATGACAGATGTATTGCTTCTAATTCTCACATCATACTTTATCTAAAAGCACACTAAAACTAAATTTCTGGTACTTTTTATGTTTTACCTATTATTACTATTTATCTTATTGCGATGAAAAGATTTTATAACTCTGAATCATAAAAATGATCAATGAATTCAAACTTTTGCTTGCTTTTCAGTCTTATTTCTGTTTCTTGTTTTGCTTGTGGTTTGTTTTATAGGTGTTCAGTGACTACGAAAAGTTAGGTTTATATAGGATATTATTATAAAATGAAGGGACTGATTAAGTTGTATTATGCATTAGACGTTTCGTTGATTAGCTTTTAATAATTAAATGGTACTAAAATGCATGTTTCTAAGATCATTTCTTGACTGAGTTATGAATATTATTTCATACAAAAGTTGGAAACGCACAAAAATATTTCTTTCTTCATAAAAAACGCGTTTTTTTTCTTCGAAAGTTTAGTTCTGTTTCAGCATAACTGGAGATAAACGTTATTCCTGATATAATTTGAAATTGCTAATTTCGTCAGAACTTAAAATCGAAGTCTGACAACTTCAAAAGAAATTCGCATAGAGCTAACGTCACAGAATGCACTTCGATGGGATCTGTTATCTTTACTGGTACTACTTTTTCGGTTTTACCAATGAGTTTTTCAAGAAAAGTATGATGAATTGTTAATTAATTTGTTACACACGTCTTGTCGTCCGTCTTTGAAATTTGATTGCCATTTATGAGTCCGAGGCATTTTTGTTTACTGACATGCAGAGGGATTCAGTCAATCCTTAAAGTCGGTGTGAAATCTGATCAGAACATGTTAGCTAATTGTTCCCATAAGTGTTGCCAGAGATACGACAACTTAACTGAGGTGAGAGTCACGGTTGTTGCTAGTCCACAAATAGCAGAATTTCTCCTGGCGTAGTCAATATGTTAGATATGATACGGATAATTGGTGTATTGATAACCGGTGCAGTTCAGGTGTACGACATATGACAATTATAATTCGTGCAGCTGAGGTGTACAACATATGATTTTCATAACTGGTGTAGTCCAGGTGTACGACATATAATATTGACAACTCGTGCAGTCGAGGTTTAACAAGTCTGATATTCATAACTGGTGTAATCCAGGTGTACGACATATAATATTGACAACTCGTGCAGTCGAGGTTTAACAAGTCTGATATTCATAACTGGTGTAGTCCAGGTATGCGACATATAATATTGACAACTCGTGCAGTCGAGGTTTAACAAGTCTGATATCCATAACTGGTGTAGTCCAGGTGTACGACATATAATATTGACAACTCGTGCAGTCGAGGTTTAACAAGTCTGATATCCATAACTGGTGTAGTCCTGGTATACGACATATAATATTGACAACTCGTGCAGTCGAGGTTTAACAAGTCTGATATTCATAACTGGTGTAGTCCAGGTATACGACATATAATATTGACAACTCGTGCAGTCGAGGTTTAACAAGTCTGATATTCATAACTGGTGTAGTCCAAGTGTACGACATATAATATTGACAACTCGTGCAGTCGAGGTTTAACAAGTCTGATATTCATAACTGGTGTAGCCCGGGTGTACGGTGTATGACTTTGATAACTGGTGTAGCCCAGGTGTACGGCATGTTATATTGATAGCTCGTGTAGTCCAGGTGTATGATGTACGATATGTATAATTCGTGCAGTCCGGGTATACGACAAAAGATATTGATAACTGCTGTAGTCCAGGTGTACGGCATGTGATTTTGATAACTGGTGAAATCCAGGTGTACAGCTTATACTTTTGATTACTGGCGTAGTCCGAGTGCATTGCATATGATTTTGATAACCGGTGTAGTTCAGGTGTACGGCATATGATTTTGATAACTGGTGTAGTTCAAGTGTACAACATATGATTTTGATAACTGGTGAAGTCAAGTTGTACGGCATTTGATTTTGATATATGGTGCAGTCTAGGTGTTCAACATATGATGCTAATGACGTGAGCACAATTTAAATATTTCGCAGATAGTTGTCATATGATCACAGTAAAGTCCCTTACAGTTACTAACGGTTTTTATAACCCATATGAGAAATGTATATATCCTGGGGGAAAAAAACAACCCGATCTAAATATTATAAATATAAAAACGGATGGTTTGATATTTGTTTCTATCATATTTTCTACTATTTCCATGAGGTATAGTTGAATGGAATCTGCACACCGCCAACATTTTCCCGCATGATGCGAACATTTTCTCGAATTCTTTACGGCTAAAATGCATTGAGTAAAGAATGAATTTACTTGACACCGTAGGTTCAAATTTATTTCTTGCATATCACAATTTTTGTTTCTCACCATCATCATATTCACGAGCGTCGAAAATATACGAATCGTCGCAAAGTGGATGTACATATAATTTCATGAAAACTATATTGCCTGTAATTTCAGGACATGTATATGGAATTTAAATTTTAATGGACAAGGGTTACAATTTTTCTCTAATGTTTTAATCAATAAGTTACTATGCACCAGGAAGGCATGTTATTGTAATTGAATTTTGGGATACCTTATTCATCTCCAGATCAGTTCTTGTAAAGGGTTAAAATGCCACATGACATGAATGATGAATGCAATTTAATTGTGTGCAATATGCCATGAGAGAGAGAGAGAGAGAGAGAGAGAGAGAGAGAGAGAGAGAGAGAGAGAGAGAGAGAGAGAGAGAGAGAGAGAGAGAGAGAGAGAGAGAGAGAGAGAGAGAGAGGGGGGTGGTGTTGTTAAAAGTATTCGTTTTCTTTGTCTTAAATATTCGGCATTACAGGCTTAAAAACAAAATGATTAATTGGCACCCATGGCATGAGACGGACAATTAAAGCAATTAGTGACTATTTGCTGAAGATTCAGGTTTAATTCCAGGTCCTGGTTACAGCAGCATAACCAAATGAATCTAATCCTAGACAATGTATGCCCCAGACCAATGCACCGTATGATTCGATGATGACAATGATAAATTGCAGGGTGATAAATGGGTATAACGTAGAGATCATTTTCCAGACTGTGTGAACATGGAATTTCACTTTGACAAATTATATAGCTTTTAAGTTAAGAACACTTCAGCTCTTGTAATATGATCTATTAGCCTACCGGCGGGGATAAGAATTCTTACACGTCGAGAAATGCAGTTTTTCAGACGGTTATTATAGATGAATTGAGACGTCCTAATTTTGTAGTAAACTCGAAAGCGCCGTCGATTACAGAACCCTTTTTGGCAGGTTTTATTACACTTGTAAAATATATGAATATTATTGTCCATGAAATACTGTGACACAACAGAATACTTCGGTATTTGTAAATGTGACTAGCTCATTGCATATTAGAATTATATCAGTAATTCAGAAATATGAAAGGCTTTTATTAGGTATGTGGAGTTTATCACTTATGTGGAGTTTATTTAGAATTTTTTGGAGGTTTTTTTTTCTCACTTATGTGGAGTTTATCATTATAGTTATAATGGGATCACACGAGATACCAGATCATGGAATATAATTGTAAACAGAATATACCCACAATGTGGAGATCATAGGTAGTTTATGGGTCGCAATATCTTTCAAAAAGCGATTGCTGTGCACACATCAACGAACTCATTATACCTGTTTATTTTCCGAACTCATCGGGTTTGCTTTTCAAATAGTTTTACTTATGTGGACTTATCAAACAACATGAGACGAATGTTTTTAAGGCGCGTGTTTGCATATGCGCCGTAAGGTTGGGTAGGTATTTGTGTCTCACGTGTGTTGTATTGAAATGATTGTGAAACCTTACGTTCGAAAGATCGAAACTACAAAGTTGTTTATGTTCCAAACGTTATAGGAGTCTCAGGTTTTCAATATTAGAGTCATTACATTGCAATACAAAACAAATGAAAATGTATGAAAATTAAGTGTAAAAAATAAAATCAAAATATTCCAAAAGATAATGATGACTATGTCATAAATAATAAATTGATAATGCACCTCTTTTGCCTTTAGTGTACTTGTCCGTCCGTACATCCATCCACATTAGATATGAATTTCAATGTTAATGTATTTTGCTTTCCTTGTCTCGTAAATAAAAGCGAGTTAAAGAAAAAGAGGTCGTTTCTAAACTTACGTAGCCCAATGCTGAAACTAAATTTAAAACCGTTTGCTTATATTTGGCTATATGCGTGTATGTATCACTTCTTTTTCTTTCGTTCGATTTGTACCATCAGTAATAAGTATATGATTATATTTCAGTTCCAACCTGTCTGTCTCAATAACTACACACAAGAAAAGATAAAGGCGTTATGATAGAGAAAAGGAAGCAAACTGGAGGAGCAGTATCTCCTTTTATTCTGAAAAATGATTTAATATTTTATGCAGTTAATAAAAACAATATTGTATGGCTCAGTATTAATAGATTATACAGTCAGTACCGTGAGATACAAGTTTGAGACCATACATTTTTCTGTCAAACAATTTAAACTCCCTGCAGCATGTATAGATAAAAGTTATATACTAGAATATATTCTGCAGTATATTATAGAAAATA
This sequence comes from Potamilus streckersoni, assembly GCA_016746295.1. Lineage (NCBI taxonomy): Eukaryota > Metazoa > Mollusca > Bivalvia > Unionida > Unionidae > Potamilus > Potamilus streckersoni. The sequence goes on along the minus strand of JAEAOA010001664.1, from coordinate 1,606,922 downwards.
ACTGGCAGTGACTCGTATCTTTCACGAGTATTTTTTACTTACTGATGCGTTTGACTTGCTCATGCGTTTGACTTACTCATGCGTTTCAGTTACTTGTGCAAAATATGAACCATATGTTTTCGAGACAAGTGCAGAACTATTTTACTTCAAAGTTTAGGATTCAATCAAGAGGATAACATATTGGAAAATGTGTCATAGCATTCAATAAAGCTAGCATGTCGTTGCAGAAATATAGATATAGGGAAATGACTGGAAAATTTTCTGTGTGCTGTGTGTGTTTTGGATTTTATATGTAGCTCTAACAAGTTTTTATCATACCGCTACGATTTCTGCAGTTTGGCATTTTATATTGATGTCTAAATTGCCACAGACATGTAGCATGATGTCCCAACCAGTCATATTATCCAGACACTAGCCCGACCAGTCCTAAAGCTAACCTCTTAATGCTGATCGCCTAGCGAGGTAGCTGTGAGTAACATTTATATATGTCATTAGTATAACATTGACGGACGCTCTAACCACTAGGCTACCGCTGCGGTCTGACTTAAATCTTAAAACTTGTTAAAACTACGTTAAAAATATAAATCACACACACACACACACAGAAAAAATTTCATTATTGAAAAATGAAATATAACTGTCAGATAAGAAGAAAATTCTATCCAGAATAATTTAAACGTGGTGTGTCCAGACTGGTAATAGTACATAAAGTAGAGTCATATGAAGGGATTATTAAAACATGAAAACTATAAACTTGACGTTGTTATTTTTTCTTTTATTACATTCGCATATAACTGCTACCAAACAAGAATGTATAAAATGCACAAAAAGTCAACATTTAAAGACAATATTACCTTCATCCTTACCAAAGGAATATCCACCAACTATTTTCCAAATTAATGGTAACCATGGCAATTAATACCAATGGTAATAAACGAATATACAAAACTACATCACTTATTTTATTATATAACATGATTGTTCATGGCATCAGCATACTTCCTATCACTGTTTCAAATGTTTACTATATTACAATAAAATATTCTGTGTGCTTCCACATTATTTGTGGCTTTCAGATCATATGTATCCAGAGTCCTTATGCTTAGCAATAATTTTTTGTTTGCCCTCAACCATAAAGGCTTTGATGTATGACATTTAAGAATCACATGTCTTGGGAAAATGGCACTTTTACTGTTTGTTGAGTGTTAATTGGGCAAGTATTTTAGGCAACAGATACACCATTCAAGGGAAATTAGGGTAGTCATGGGTATAAAATCGTACTTGACTGTGCCACTAGCTTTCCGCCTGATATCCCCGAGGACAAATGGGAGATTATGTACACAGTGAAATTCCATTTACCAGGTGATCTACTCGGAACTCGAAGCAAATGGAACGGCGCCGTATTTATAATTGACCACAGATGGCAGCTGTTCTCAGCCAATAACCGATCCATGCTAACATCAACTTCAAGAGTTATCAGGCAAGTGTGTGGTAGCTATAATCGAGTGCCATCCAAGTGACTAATTTTATTATCCTTGAACTGCATATATATATATATATATATATATATATATATATATATATATATATATATATATATATATATATATATATATATATATATATATATATATATATATTGTCCTAATGAATTTAGTGACATCATTTTAAACTCACCCATAGCTCTGTACGTATACTTAAGAATTACTTCGTTTTACAGTGCAAGTATAGCACACTTTCATACGCTTACTGCTTTTGTCGTTTGCGGAGTTTAACGGCACGTATATTGTAACTAGTGCACATATTAGAACTGGCTTCAACTCTGATCTTCTACGTCGCTCTGTTCAGTTAACTCTGTTTTATTTGCCTTGCTAACCCCGAGTTGTATAATGTCTGTCCTGTCTCTTTTGCTGCCGTTTTTATAGATAACCAATCAAGCGGAAGTCAATGTCGTAAAAGTCTTCAAAATTTGCTTGATTAAAAACAAAAACGTTTCCATGAATGAAATGATACTAATAACTTCTCTCCAGTCTGATACATAAAGTATTTGTAAGAACACGGAACGGAACTTTGATATTTCGGCTTAACTCAGGAGAGACACAAGAAGTCCTTTGAAGGAGTTCAAGAGGTGATCGTGAATCTCAAAACCTTAATTATTCGATATACAGAATTTAAACCTTGGATCTAAAGTCATTGATGACAATTACAATTACAGGTAACAAGATAGATATTCGTTTCAATGGACATAAATGAAAATGGAATAACAAGATTAAAAGCTTATATTCTGAACTGAATTTAATGGATTATCCTTTATTACGCGCTGACCTTCCCTCCTTCGGCATTTTTTCATAATGACACGAGCGTATTACAAAAGTTTGGAAAGCAATTTTAATGCTGTAGCATTGATCTATATTGAGCAATTATCTTTTTGTTTGGCTCACTTTTATCAGTATCGAAAACTAATCTCGACTTTGCAACATGTCTCAATATCCGGATTGCTGTACTTGAAAATATCAACAAAATCCGACTGTTTGAGTTTAATATTCACCTGGTATGTATGAGTACAGCAACCAGGGACGCTGAAATGAAATTATTGAATTGCGATTTGCTTAGGAAGTAGCAATCTAAATAATTATGGAACAAATATGGAGAGAGAGAGAGAGAGAGAGAGAGAGAGAGAGAGAGAGAGAGAGAGAGAGAGAGAGAGAGAGAGAGAGAGAGAGAGAGAGAGAGAGAGAGAGAGAGAGAGAGAGAGAGAGAGAGCAGCATCCTTTGCCTTGCTTGCACGAGCCAATACCATTGTCCTTTAGAGCAAAAGTAGACTCAAGTACGAGACTGGAACTCAATATTAAATGCACACTTTTATACGTAGAAGACAATTCGGTAGTAACCTGTCGTGTAATTATACAACCGCTTATTCTGATTTAAATCAAGGACCATAAAGTCTATTGCTGCAAGCCTACAAATATACAAGATATAACAAAAAAAACGTTATTCCAGTATTCTACAGCTGGATGCCTGTCAATATGCAGTGAAATTACACGGGAAAAAATATTGTTACAAAGAAAATGTTTCTAAATTGCTAACATTTTTACATAAACATCGAGTTTACACTCTTTTAAATGCTGATGTATAGCATTGAAAGCCAGCTTCAAGTAGAGATATAACTACAATTTTGTCACCTCTTGCTGACGCTCATGAAACGGATCATAAAGGACTAAAATCATCATAAGATTTAAATGTATCTTGTATAAAGATCATTGACATTTTCTATTTATATACCAGAAATGTACTCTGTTTTTCCAGAAGAAAAAAAATGTTATTTTACTATTTTACGTGGGCCCAAAGATGAATAAGCATTGATCTTTGTCATATATCATCAACAGATTTAATCTCTACCGGTTCTCGACGAATTATTAAGAGATAATAAATGCAAAATGCAAAAAAAATATAAAAATCCAAAAAATCCAAAACAAAACAATACTCAATTTGCAAAAAGAGCAACCATTTCGAAAGAAAATTGTTGGCATTTTGTAGAATGGTGCAGATGCAAAATAATTCGTCACAGGCCATATTCTGTGAAGAACCAAAAATAGTTTTAAGCACAGGCAAAATATCTATATTTTGAGAAAGTCCTACGAAAATGTAAGCTTGAGTGTATTCACAGATACGGAAGTCTCTCCGTCACCCCACCAAGCACCCACTACCGTCGCCGCACAATTTCCTTTCAGCTTCACTCTGTTATATCGGTAATGTTTGGTGAAAACGTACGGAAACTGTCAATAGTTGCTGGAAATATAAATTCGTAGAAATATTGGCGTTTCAGGAGAAAAAATATTGCTAAGTGTAGCTAAAAAAGTTTTAGTTTGCAAAAGGGTCTTGTATACTACAAGAGGACACCTGCAGATTGTACACCTCTAAAGAAATTACTACGTGGAAAAGGGACACTTAAGTTACTCCCTTGCCTTGTAGAACCTGGAGACCAACTCAAAGTCAAACTCGAGAGCAGAGTACATGACATATACTCTCTTGCGTTATTACTGAACGAAGTTGCATAAATCAGTTACATGCAGGCGGGCTGTAATCACAGATAACCGATATATAACCAGTTAATGAAATATAATATTAATATATCGACTGTTATATCTTCATCACGTTGTTAACGTCATTTAATTTTGACATAGTGATTCTGAACCGTATTATATAATTCGATATATTTTTCAAGAGCAATCCCGAGCAGAACCCGATGGTGTGCTATAAAGGCCTAATATAAAGAAGACTCTTCCGAGATACGAAAGAATGCAACTTGTGATTCTTCTGTATGTGACAGTTGTATATCCTTGCTGATTTCCTCATTGTGTGAAAGCCACAGAGAGACAAAGTCGAGTTTCCAATTTCTAAAACGGCTGTCATAAACATATAATAGCCAGAAGGCTTTTCTCATTCAAAATCATAATTGTCCTGTCAACGTCACACTGAACCTTTGATTCAATCAATGCTTGGGTATGAAGTTTACTTCGCAAAGATATAAAGCAAAATTGCTACCCACAGATAATTCATTGGTTTAGACAGCATCTAATAACAATGTCAGTCAAAGTTTTCCATGCGTCCGATACATGTGACAACTGTAAAACTGTGCCTTTAATCTGTATTTAACTTAAGGTCCTTCTTGTATTCAGTGTACCATTAATACGACGATGAAGAAAGTCTAACTAATCTTTGGAAAAACACGTCGACTAAAGCTATAATTGTATCGTCGACTCGCACTGAGCCTTGATTTCGTTATCAGTCGCTTTGCTCGTGGCAACGTGTCTTTAATATAAATATAGTGATTGGCTGATAAATCTGCACATTATCCAATTCTTTGATTACAGTGAGTTATGAAATTATCTTATATATATATATATATATATATATATATATATATATATATATATATATATATATATATATATATATATATATATATATATATATATATATATATATATATATTAAACAAACTTTATCTGAGTAGACAAATAACACGCCAGTAACGCTGGCATCACAAGGACAATTGGTACACTTAACTGAATGTTACTGATGTTTTCAACCACAATATAATGGTCTATGTAACAGCGCCAGGGTTAATGGCCCAGACTGTTTACAACGCATTACCTAGAGTGATGTTTATACCACTGTTGACGTTGATGTATGACCAATTGGTGAATGGCTGTAATTCAAGGACCATCCATGAAAGCTGAACAACTATATTCCCCTTTAACCAACTAGATCTGAAGTCCGTAGCAGCATCATTAAGTATATCGTATCGAGAGTGTTTAACTCTAAACTTTAACTAGTGTGACAAATTGGCGGCGTGCAAAAAAAAAAAAGAAAAAAAACCCACACCAACCTCTTTCACTACGGTTCGTTGCTAGGGAATGATCTCCGCGGTGTAACTTACCCAGAGTGGATAGATAGAAAGAAGAATGCAGATCACTGAACAAGTATATTGAAGAAATAAACACGACGAGCCCCCTTTCAATGAACAAATATAAAATTTAATCAGTTATCAACAGAATTTGAAATGAAAAGAAATAAATGACTTAGTTACAAAAGAATGAAAAATGGTACTAACATGTACTCAAATAAAAAGACAATACAAATTTCTTTAAATGTAAAATTACTTTCAACGTTAAATTGCAATCCTCATTGGCAATGAGATGTGACCTTTGAATGTAACGATGAGAGACTTCATCACCTAATTTATGCAGACATCAAGACTTCCGTTTGTCCCTGCTCTGTCGATCTTTGTCTAGCTTTTTCGTCTTGGACTCTTGTCCGTCGAACTCTGACTTAACAATCGTCTATGGCCTTAGATTTCTGCGTAGAATTTGTTCTGGTCCTATGATTGTCCAGGGATTTCTCACGTGAATCCAGGAAAGCTGTTTCCTTCAATAAATAAAAATGTCTCGCAATAGACAATAGGTCACATTCCCAAGTATATCTATATTTTTACATTAATTCGGCTCAGAAAACAAAAGGCATAAATTCTGCCGCATGAATGTTACCTAACTCTCTGTTTACATAGTCAGTCAATGCTTGTCCTGACCTTAATTCGGGTCACGCTAGGGATGGTCAATTAAATTCAACTCAGCCGTATGAACCCGTATGTAACCTCCCCTTGACTTCTTACTCTGTTAAGTTACACATGGCTTAGACATCCAGATCTAACTATTCTAAAATAGTTTACTCGACCAATTAAATATTACAAACTAGCATATAGATATATACTTAAGTGATCAATTAAATATTACAAACTAGTATATGGTATACATGTAATGTTAGGTCATACTCATTCTAAACAGAGTTAATCCATAAACTATGAAACATTACCCATCATTCCTTAAGCTTAATTCATTTAAATTCCTAATCACTCCTATATATTCAAGATTCAATTACATGCAATATTTTCAACTAATCTAATGAAATTTTAATTACATTCAATCTTGCCAATTCTCCAAATGAATTGATAATTAGAAAATCAAAGAATAAAATGTCATGACTAGCATTTCACTAAAACTTGCAAAATGAAACCGTACATACATATATCATATCAAGAATACATTTGAAATAGATCAACAAATGAAATAACATATTAAAATCTGGAAACTAAGATTGCGTACCTTTTGCCGTTTCTTTATTCGTTTCCACGAATCTCACGTATAGTCTGTCTCCTAACTGAGACAACTATCTGGCCCAATACTCAATAATGAAGACGTACCTTTTACAAATTCAAAATGTAGAGTTTGCCTACTTGCTGAGACAAACTCTCGCTTTACTGCTAAATCACGAGATGACGTCTTACACGATCTCCCGGAGTCTTGACCACTCTTTTCCAAGTAAGATTGAAGACTGCTGAATTTTCCTAAAGTATAACCTTTAATTTCTTACAGAGTTACGCCCATAAATCCATATTAACTAATCGGAATAGACTGTTTCCTAAAACTGTTCGTATAATGTTTAGATTGACAAGAAAACTAAACAACTAATCATGCCGTAATGAATCATTTCTTTGAACTATCATCTATAGCCAGCTGCCGCCCTTAACTCTGCCGATTTTGGGGAAAGGTCTTATGTCATTCTCTTGTAGCATAGCATCCGACTCGGTCATGTTACGTCGGCTAGAACGAATTCCTTTTTGACGTTCAGAGATGAAATGAAAATAATCATCTAGCTATCTCTAGCCCTTTCTACTTTAATTAAGTTGACTTTGATACAATTCCTTTAACCAAAGCTTCTAAGAGTTTTCAAAATTCGACACATCACAACTAGTTTGTGCATTTCTTAAGACTGATTCTGCAACTATTCAAGAAGAGTGCCTTCATTTTAAGGAGATCTCAAATTTTATTCAGGTTTGAAAGAAAAAATATTTGCAATGTGTAAGGTAGAATGTTTTTGCATACACATTATTAGTAGATGATCAGTTTTCTAATTCAAACAGGAAGATACGTTTTAATGATAATGCAGCACTCAGGCCTTTAAACGCATTTGGATCACAGCACTATTAATTAACTAGCATAAACTAGCATAATTTTGGAGGATATTTCTGAAGATCACTATCAGTGTCTTCGACTTATTCACTAACTTTTATTATTTCTTATGATGTTTTATTTTCCTATTCAATTTAAGGTTAACGCATCTTCAACTCTGCTTGTAATAAGACAATTATTTCCATCAAATTTGTCATTATGATGTTGTTGTTGTGAATCTATGTGTAAATACATGTACACACTTTAAAATATATCTTGTAATATGTACACTCTTAATCGTAGGCTTCACATTAAACAGGTACATTACTGCTGATTGATTGATTTAACTTTAACGGCGCACCAGCACTTTTAGGCTATTTAGCGCCGTACAGTAGGTCATATGTGTAAAAAGAAAGGTTCAATATCGACCAGCGATATAGTTAAAAATCCATAGTAGTTAAATATAAAATGGTAAATGTTGGTAACAGTTAAAGATTTTGGTTCCCAATCAACGGGAAATGTAAATGATGTATCATGATGAAAAGATATAAATAATAGTTGGTATTTGCATTATTTTGGGTAAGGTACTACAAGTTACAGTTTAAAATAAAGATTTACTTTCTTTAGGAAATCTAAAATACTAGTGATTTGAATAGTATCAAAAAGTTCCTGCATGTCGTGTACATTATAGTATTTATCACGCGTAGGTTGCAGGTCGGAACACGTGGTCATAAAGTGTTTAACAGTAAATGGTACATTGCAAGGAACGCACTCTGGTGGATCTTCACCTTTTAGTATGTGTGAGTGGGTAATGTATGTATGACCGATTCTGATTCTTGCAATGACAACCTCCTCCCTACGAATAGTTCTGTAGGAAGGAGTCCATTCTCCCAAGATTGGTTTGATGGCATGAAGTTTGTTATGATGCACATCCAATGATACCTGCCACTTTTGACGTAGACACCTTTTGATACAAGGTTTAAAATCAGTATATGGTACTTTAAAATCCAATGGTTCTAAAGATAGGGCCATCTTAGCAGCCCGGTCTGCTTCTTCTTTACCTCTAATACCAATATGGCTAGGTAGCCATCAGTATACTATATTGCATGAGGCACTAAGCTCAGAGTTTGTGACCAGAACATTCACCAATAGTGGATTATCTAGTTTGATATTGTGTAGCGCCTGAAGCACTGATAATGAGTCACAGAAGATAATACTATTTAGAATGTATTTAGATTTGATAAATGTCAGAGCAAGGTCTATTGCTCTGATTTCCGCTGAAAATATGGATGCATCATTTGGCAAACGCTCTTTGGTTATGCGTTTGCCACTGACGAAGACTGCAGCAGCCTTATCAGCAATCTTTGATCCATCAGTATAAAATTTAGCATAATGTATAAAGTCATTGAGAAGATCATGATAAGAGTTCAAGAATAGGATAGGGTTTGTCTCAGATTTTTTCCAATCGTGTAACGTAAAAATCACTTGGGGTTGCTTAATGAGCCAAGGTGGTGTTTTCGAGACAAACGTTTTCTGGATTGAAAATAGATTACATTTGATTTGGTAAAAGCAGGATGATATTCTAATACCAAATGTAGGTATAGCATTTGGTTTATTTACGTATAAAGCTTTGTAATTTGAATGAAAAAACGGCCGAAAAAGCAGGATTCAGAGGGTTGGATCGTAACTTAAGAGCATAATGTGCAGAAAACATGAATGTTTCTAGTCTAACCAGATGATCATTAGTACTCCGTCCATATCGAAAGCCACTTTGGAAAGGAGATATTAAATTGTTAGTTTCCAAGTACCAGAGAAGTCGAGAATTGATCATTCGTTCCATTGTTTTGCACACACAGCTTGTCAGTGCAATTGGTCGATAGATGTTGGGGTCTTCGATATCTTTACCGGGTTTGGGAAATGGTATTACAGTTGCTTCTTTCCAGTTTTTTGGTATATTACCAATAAGCCATAAATCATTGAAGAGTTTCAAAAGATTTGTTAATGATGATTCTGGTAGGTGTTTCAAAAAACTGGTAATGTATTTCATCAGGCCCAATGGATGTATCATGGGCCGTATCTAAAACCTCCCTAAGCTCCGATAATGAGAACAACTGATTATAACTTTCCGAGTTGTTGGATGTGAATTTTAAACATGACTTTTCTTTTGAGCTTTAAGTTTTTGGAAGGCTTTGGTATAATTAGATGATGATGAATTTTTGGAGAAACTGTCAGCAAAAGTATTTGCAATGTCACGTTTTGAATTAAAGTTGTTATTGTTTAGTTGCAGGTGTCAGAGAGGGTTTTGTTTGTTCTTTTCGTTTATTTTGCGTATAGTATCCCAAACTTTCTGAACAGAGGAACGAGAGTTTAAAGAAGAAACATATTTCTCCCATGATGCTCTTTTACTTTCTTTGACTGTGCGACGAGCTTTGGCTCAGACAATGCGATATATATTTAAGTTTTCGGGCGTCGGATGATTATTAAATTTGTTTAATGCTTTTCGACGTAGTCTAATGGCTTCCGTACATTCCTTAGTGACACAAGGTTTTAGGATTCTTTTACAGTTGGTAGAGGACTTGGGAATAGAGTCTTCTGCAATTGCTATTAAAATAGATGTAAAAAGGTGAATGGGATCGTTAACATTGAAAACTGTATCCTGACTCAGCCTAGTTTTGCAGAGTATTTCGAACTTGACCCAGTCGGCCTTCTTTAAATTCCATTGTGGAATTACTTCATCAATTGTAGAGTTAAGATTTACAAGGGAGATTGGGAAGTGATAACTACTGGGAAGATCATCAGCGACTTTCCATTCCTATTCCAAAAGCAGCGAGGGAGAACAAATTGTCAAATCGATGCATGTGTATGTACCCGTGCCTGGGTGTAGATATGTAGGTGTTTTGGTATTACAGAGACACAGATGGTGTCTAGAAATAAAGTCTTCAATTTTGTGACCTCTGTCACTTATATGATTTGATCCCCATAAAATATTATGGGCATTAAAATCCCCGAGTAAAGCAAATGGTGCAGGAAGTTGTTGAAGAAGGGTATCGTATTCGTTTGGAACTAGGTTAGTGTTTGGTGGTAAGTAAATAGAGCAAAATGTAATCACTCGCTGAAGAGTGACACAGCAATGGCTTGTAAATTTGTGTTTAGAGGAATGACCTTATGAGGGTCTCTGTTGTTCACAAAAACAGAGACTCCCCCTGAGGCCCTGTCAACATTCTGAGAGTAGTGGTTAAACAGGGAGTAGATTTTAAGTGTGATGTTGTCTGTATTTTTCAAAAATGTTTCCTGAAGACATAGTAGTGCAGGATCATGTTCATTTAAAAGTAGAAGAATATCATGGTAGTTGGCTTTAAGTCCTCTACAATTCCATTGTAAAATGGTGTTCTTCATTACAACTGTATATTAGACCTTTCGAGTGGCAGACAATTTGGTTATCTATCTGGAGGAAGTACGGGGGTGTATCTTTTGTTGTTGGATCTGGAGTTACCCTGAGGACATGAAGCAGATTCCTCCGCATCCGTGTCCTCTAGATCTTCAAACCTGTTGTGTAATTTTATAGGGTCATCAGAGCCTTTTTTCTGCCTATTTGTTTATAGCTTTTTCTTGTTATTTGGTGATTTTGGTGGTGAGGTAATGTTGAATGTTGTTTGCGTCGATATCGAGTTTTTCTGCGGTCTATAGTGTGGGATGTTCGAGTCAGAATGGGGTTCAGGTGGGTTTGTTTGAGTTTGTGCATCTCTCGTTGCTTTTTGGCTGCTCTTCACTACAGATGAGAAGGATGGGCCGGGGAATGATCTAGCTTGAACAAGCTTCCTGGCCTCTGGATAAGGAATATTAGAAGTGTACTTAATCCTCTGGATTTCCTTCTCCTGTCTCCAAGTGTCGCATTCCTTGGAAAGAGCATGATGTTCTTTGCCGCAGTTAACGCAGTGCGGAGTGGCTTTGCACTCTGATTCCCGGTGGGATGAGTCGCCACACCGGCCACAGATTTGGCTTCTAGAGCATCTGTCTTCATGATTCTGCAACTATTCAAGAAGAATGCCTTCATTTTAAGGAAATCTCAAATTTTATTCAGGTTTGAAAGAAAAAATATTTGCAATGTGTAAGGTAGAATGTTTTTGCATACACATTATTAGTAGATGATCAGTTTTCTAATTCAAACAGGAAGATACGTTTTAATGATAATGCAGCACTCAGGCCTTTAAACGCATTTGGATCACAGCACGATTAATTAACTACCATAAACTAGCATAATTTTGGAGGATATTTCTGAAGATCACTATCAGTGTCTTCGACTTATTCACTAACTTTTATTATTTCTTATTATGTTTCATTTGCCTATTCAATTTAAGGTTAACGCATCTTCAACTCTGCTTGTAATAAGACAATTATTTCCATCAAATTTGTCATTATGATGTTGTAGTGAATCTATATGTAAATACATGTACAAACTTTAAAATATATCTTGTAATATGTACACTATTAATCGTAGGCTTCACATTAAACAGGTACATTACTGCTGATGTACGAACAAAAATGTTTGATGACGTATATTTGGTGGATGATTTAATAACTCTTTATTCGCCAGATCTTTAACCCAAAATAATATAAATCAAATAAGCCTACGTCCGAAAATATTATAGATTAATGATTACAACACCGATTTACTTTTTCACGCTCGGTTTCACAGACAGAAACTGAATATAGTCTTTCCTTGTTACATTTCACATTTTAGAGTAGATATTGGACACGCATTTAGACTGAGACCTTTTACGTTTAACGGTTTTGTTCGAACTCCTTCGTACCGTTTCAATAGGATATAAATGCACGTTCTTTCAGTGCAGCATGTGCGTGTGTGTTAGTTTTTAACGTAGCTTTAACAATTTTTCAGTCATATCGCTACGAGCTTTTTGTTTATGCACTTGTTCTTTGAAGATTTGGCTTTTGTCTTTGTTTTCTTTTGAGCATTAAGGTTCCATTATTATAGTGAAACATTGCAAAGAGCAACTTCCTCCTGGATTAAAAATGACTCTTGTGTGGATTTAGTATCCATTCTTGGATCTACCAATCGTCACAACGTTACCTTATCCTTTTCTGTAACAGCCTTTTGTTTGATAAGGTATGTGAATGACCTCATAAAGTAATTGAAGTATGATTAAAATAAACCACCGTAATGCTCCTGCTATATTTGTATATCTTTTGTCATATTTCGCTACGGTCGCCATACTGTGCACAAATCAGTTTGGTAGGAGGATGAGATTGGAAGGTCATGATATGTTATACGGGGGTTTCTTCAGAGGGAAAGGGGGCATGTAAATGACAGGAGCTCCTTGACACCAATGGTAAAACAAATTGTTACGGAATATTCTGTTTGATAGCACTTGGACATAAGAGTTTTTTGTTTCACCTTTACAAATACCGCATTATAAGCACTGAGTATGATGGTGATGTATGTCTTTTTTTGTCTAAAATAAATTCTGAGTAATGTAAATAATATAGGCATTGCGTCGAAATCCTATCGCCGCACCGCTCAGGTGGCCAAGTGGTTAGAGTGTCCGCCTCGGATGCGGGAGGTCATACCAAAGATTTCTAAAAAAATGGTACTAACAACTGTCCCGCTTTGCCCTCACCGTTAAGAGGTTAGTGTTAGGAATGGTCGGCCTTGCGTCAGGATAATGAAACTCGATGGGACATCATGCCACATGTCTGCAGTATGATGCCCGAGTGCTAGACATCACTAAAAGCTGTCACACTGCATACATCGTAGTGATATGACTGAAAATGTTTTATAGCTAGGATAAAATTCTAAATCACACAAACACACACACACACCAATCAAAGTTTTTTTCGTCTTTTTCTAACATGTCAATTTGATGACATGATGTGAAAAACGAACTTATCCCATCGTCCACGTAACGAATGTTTCTACAATCGAAATGGATTCTTCTTTAAATTCATTTCACTTCTTTAAATACCGGCTCAAAGTTGGAGTTAACGGCCGAACAAATGTGTAGTGTGTTTTCTATCAAAACGTTTGATAAATTCTGTAATGGCTGAACCGTTTGTTTAACAATCGACATGGAAAACAGGTGGCGAAGATAATATGCCTCTCTTCTTTGATGTATTCAAATTCTATCTCAATTACATTGCTACGATAAGCCTGCACTCTGACGGCTTATAGTGATTTTCAGCAATGAGTCATCATGCCGCAGGCATGTGGCATAATGTTCTACCCAGTCACATTACCCTGATACCGGGCTGACAATGCCTAACACTAACCTCTTCATGCTGAGCGCCTAGCGAGTCAGTACTTAGTACCATTTTTATACGTCGTTGACATGACTCGGCCCGGGTTCGAACTATTAGTCCACTTACTGCTACATATTATTTCCCATCTAGTGTCAACACTATGTTATGCTCGTAATTACACATAATAACTTTCATACTCTTGCAGAAAATAGGTAACAATTCATATTGTATAAGTATCTTTCTCAACTAAATTAGAAGAATAGGAACACACTCACTCCAACCATTTGACTCGTACAGTTAATTATTTCCACACGGAAGGGCCAAAAGTCCAGCTCTGTATGTATCCCTTTGATGTCCTAGGTAAATACCTGTATATAAGTTTACATGTTCGGTTCCTGATTCTGAAACTTCTACTTGAATGAATGAAATGAAGAAATTGAATAGTTTAATTAAGGACAAAAATACGTTGATTTTTTTCTTCATTACAGTGCAGAATATACACTCGGTTGCAATATTGAATTCCATTTTTCATGTTATCTTGCAAAGCGTTTATTTCTCGGAGAGATTCTTCAATCAGTGACCTGAAGTATTCTTACAATAGTTTCTGGACTTTGCCAAGACAGAAACGGTTCGGACTGGCACGAAAACGATTAAATCTAAACCGCCAGACATACTCTTCTGGCCCATAACATCACATTACTTTGTATCAGGGATGATATTGCCTTTATGAGCCATACTAAAGAACCAATAATATGATATATTTTGCAAAATATTAAATACAATTAAATAAAATATGCACATGTCTAATTTATTCTACTATCAGAACTATTTATGCTTGTGCACTAAGAAATTTAAACTGATTGAAAGGAGACCGTTTGATTCATGTAGCGTCATTAGTTACACGGATTCTCTGGGACATCATGAGGTTAAAGATTACGAAATGTGGTTATATGGGACATAAGGGGAATTCGATATGATGAGGTAGTTTGAAGCATACGACACAGAGACGACAAATTTAGCATAGGATTTATCTGTGCCCCAAACTGCCAAATAAAAAAGGTCAGATGGGGCTTTCTGTAAAATAAAGAAAATATAATGTCAAAAGTTTTATCTTCAACTCAACACACTCCGTTGCAATTCAAACACACCCATACTATCCATAATCCATTTTTTCTGATTGCTTTCCAATAGCACACTATCCCAGCGTCTGTTTCTAATTACTATTCAAACACACCCAACTACTATTGTACAACAGCGATTTGATTACAATGCAACACACACCACACTAAGCACCCATACACTATACTGACATACAAACAAACTGTCATATCAGGTGGTGTATGATTGAAAGGAATGGGGATACAAACTCACTTTCACATAAACATTATCGCACAGAAGAGTCAAGGTGTAAAAGTGTTTTAAGGTTTAGTTTTAATAAACATTGACGTACATCACACATAAACAACATCAAAAATAGGTAGTCTCATTATTCGCCTTCTTCCAGTCTTCCTCCTCCAGAATCAATTATGGATGGCCTAATCGGTCTCATGGAACTTCACTAATTGGCGTCTTGTCGCTGGACGTCCGTTTTCCTCTTCTGGTGCTTTTCTCTTAACTTTTCTCTACCCACCCTCTTGGTCTCTTCCACTTCTTCATTGACATCTTTTATCCGCTCTTGTTAAAAAAGTTATTTCCAGGGTCATATATCGCTATTCAATTTCTACTCTTTTCAGTAAGTCTGTCTCTTTCACAGTTTCAAGACATTCTTATGTTTGCCACTTTCCATTTTTTGCCATTATTGGTCTCCTCAGGTTTAACCACCAGTTTAAATGCTTGAAGCAACTACGTGAAGGAAAAAAAAATCCTTAGGTAGAATACAAATTTCACCCAGAATACAAAATAAGCCGTAATTTGCGGCGACGTGAAAAAAAACCATTCTTCTAATTTTGTATTCAAAGGTAAGGTTTTTTTTTATAAAAACAATCAATACAGAAACAAACACGCATTATACCCAAAATTGTTTTATCCAGGAGAAATTTTAAAACATATGCAAACATATATAAAATATAAAAAATAAACTTAATGGGTTGGGCAAAATGATTATTATATTTCTTTTATTATGATGTGAACAGTAATGAAAAAGGAAGGCATATTTTGTTGAGTGGTCCTGATTATGCTTTCTTACAGGACGGCAACCTCTCAAATTAGGCTTCATCGCAGCAAAAGGAAACATCTTCGCAAAGGAGAATAAGTCATCTGGCCCCATACTTCACTCCACCTTTTCTCCCTTATGCTATTGCAGCCTCTGATGTTGCTCATATCTTATATGGTCATCCCTGTTCTTCTTCTTCTCCTCAAATTCATTTTCTTCCAAAATTATTTCCTTTCCTACGACTTGTTCTAAGCGGTTTTCGACCATTATAAAGACAACGAGGTATTATTGCCTTTTTTCTTCTTAATGAAATGGTTTCGGACCATGTACATTACGCTATGGAGTTTGATTCGTATTGAAATTTTACGTGTTAGCTGCTGACGAGTCTACGATCAGGAGAAAGAATGGTGAAGGAACCGCTTGATTAGAGAATAGAAAGAATGTGAAGGAAAACATCAAGTCGATTTTGTATGCTTATGACTTCAAAGAAAACATGACCAAAATCGATATCAGTACAAATTTGTTATTAATCAATAAAAAAACAATAAAATACATTTTGTTTTCAATAATCAAAAGTTTAATAATAATAAGTTCAAGATCAAAACCGGAATACAAAAATAACAATATTAAACGACAATGTGTAGTCAGAATTTACTTCCAGTGATCTAGATCGAAGAAATTTCATTTTTGCTATTGGATTATCTTCTGGAAAGTCTTCGTAAAATGGGTTTGAATATTGTGTACGTCGATTGGTCTGTTGAACATTGTGGCTCGTTGTGTTTGTGAACGTCGATTGGTCTGTTAAATATTGTGACACATTGGGTTTGTATATTTTGTATGTCGATTGGTCTGTTAAACATTGTGGCACATTGGCTTTGTGTATTGTGTACGTCAATTGGTCTGATAAACATTGTGGCACATCTGGCAAATGCGCACTTTTAAGCTTGGCTTCAGCAGCACGATATAAATTTTAACTTCTACATAACAAACAACATATGCAGGATTTTAGTAATGGCTGGCTGAAAGCGTCTTCATGGTGTATGTTGTTGATGTTGCTTGGTTGAAAGCGTCTTCGTGGTGTAGATGAATGTGGTTGATGTTAATGTTGCTCAATAGTACCCGAACCACTTTCTTATGTTCGAATAATATTTGGTTGGAAGATAGTTAATGTCCAACTAGTAAGTAAGCGGAGTAGAAGCCGTTTATGGGATAATGATGTATGACTTGGTGTCTTTTAACACATCTGTCTTCCTTTCAGTTGTTTTGTTTCTGGTGTTTCGACCCAAACTTTCATATCGTCTAGTCTGGGAGTTGTGGACAGTGTCAGCGTGGTTTTGTGGAGTATCTGAGATCCTTTCACACAGGGGAAATTTGTGACTTTTTCTTACGTTAATTTTCAGCACCACATTTCTTCTTCAGGATCTGCTGTCGTCTTTTGGGTGAACTTAGTTTCCTTGTTTTAGCTACTGCATTAAGATCTCATTTTAAAAGTGAACGTAACCTAGAAATACTTCTTAGTTATGGTTTGTTGACCAATATGACATTTTGACCTTTCAAAACTATCACTACCATGTAGTACATTTCAAAGAGAGACTGCGAAGACGATAACCGATATGACTGCTTCTTGTTACAAACTCCAATTGACAATGGCTGCGCTCATGGCACGATACACCACAAACATTTGGTAGAAAACATCCATTTTGGTTTTAGGTACACCTTCTCGACATAACTTTAATCGAGTGTATTGTTGTAATTCTTGGAAAGAGGTTCTCTTAAGAATGAAAAGTAGTTTTTGTGTTTAATGGCACGAAGGTTACTTACTTTTAATGCTGGATGACGTGTGAAGCGGAAATCAGATACGCAAAGTCCTATCCAGAGGACGTTAACATCTTCGATTCAGCTCTCGCAAACATTACATGTTCATCGACCGATACTATTCTATAACGTAAACACGGTCTCCTTTATTGGTTACTCGTAATATATCAGTCCTAGAAGCTTTAGCTTCCAGAGACATTTTTTGAGACTTTTCTTATTGGGAAGTTTCGTTTTCTTGTGTGAGATTCGGGTGTCACCACCGAGCTTTTTGTTTATGCACTTGTTCTTTGAAGATTTGGCTTTTGTCTTTGTTTTCTTTTGAGCATTAAGGTTCCATTATTATAGTGAAACATTGTAAAGAGCAACTTCCTCCTGGATTAAAAATGACTCTTGTGTGGATTTAGTATCCATTCTTGGATCTACCAATCGTCACAACGTTACCTTATCCTTTTCTGTAACAGCCTTTTGTTTGATAAGGTATGTGAATGACCTCATGAAGTAATTGAAGTATGATTAAAATAAACCACCGTAATGCTCCTGCTATATTTGTATATCTTTTGTCATATTTCGCTACGGTCGCCATACTGTGCACAAATCAGTTTGGTAGGAGGATGAGATTGGAAGGTCATGCTATGTTATACGGGGGTTTCTTCAGAGGAAAAGGGGGCATGTAAATGACAGGAGCTCCTTGACACCAATGGTAAAACAAATTGTTACGGAATATTCTGTTTGATAGCACCTGGACATAAGAGTTTTTTGTTTCACCTTTACAAATACCGCATTATAAGCACTGAGTATGATGGTGATGTATGTCTTTTTTTGTCTAAAATAAATTCTGAGTAATGTAAATAATATAGGCATTGCGTCGAAATCCTATCGCCGCACCGCTCAGGTGGCCAAGTGGTTAGAGTGTCCGCCTCGGATGCGGGAGGTCATACCAAAGATTTCTAAAAAAATGGTACTAACAACTGTCCCGCTTTGCCCTCACCGTTAAGAGGTTAGTGTTAGGAATGGTCAGCCTTACGTCAGGATAATGAAACTCGATGGGACATCATGCCACATGTCTGCGGTATGATGACCGAGTGCTAGACATCACTAAAAGCTGTCACACTGCATACATCGTAGTGATATGACTGAAAATGTTTTATAGCTAGGATAAAATTCTAAATCACACAAACACACACACACACACACACCAATCAAAGGTTTTTTCGTCTTTTTCTAACATGTGAATTTGATGACATGATGTGAAAAACGAACTTATCCCATTGTCCACGTAACGAATGTTTCTACAATCGAGATGGATTCTTCTTTAAATTCATTTCACTTCTTTAAATACCGGCTCAAAGTTGGAGTTAACGGCCGAACAAATGTGTAGTGTGTTTTCTATCAAAACGTTTGATAAATTCTGTAATGGCTGAACCGTTTGTTTAACAATCGACATGGAAAACAGGTGGCGAAGATAATATGCCTCTCTTCTTTGATGTATTCAAATTCTATCTCAATTACATTGTGAGCAGAGGTTGAGGACGAAGGTGCTTTGTATATGAGGTGGGCAATTCTGGTGTTCTTATTGCTTCTACATAAGCCGGTCTCTAAGGTCATCGCTTTTGTTCTTTCTTCCTAATGCGTTTCTATTGATCTGGCGGTACTGGGAATTTTCTTATTCTGCCACTTTTTCTAATATTGTATTTACTTTTCATATTCATTTATTGTCCTGGGTCTACGATAGCTTTTGTTCTTGGATTAGTACTACTTAATATCTTTGACAGAGCAAGCTGCGTCTTGTTTCCAAGCATTGAAGCAAATATTTTTCCAATCATTTACATCTTTCCAACTATCTATGCATAGTTGATGATCAGTAACAAATGTGCATAATGTTCAACGAATGAAATCATCACTATTTTCAACACTATAACACGACTTGACTTTCGACCAAAGATAAAAATTCCATAGTCATTATTTCTCTGCGTTGTGTACTGCTCATAAATTGTCGACAACGAATTGGATGGTTAAGGAAGCTTTAGAAAGGTAGCCAATAACACGCACAACAGACTCGTTCAATGTTAAATGGAATCGTATGTTGAGCTAGTTCTTGCAAACATGTTTGTTAAATACCTTAGTCCTGAACAGTGTTGTAGAATTTTTTCCACAGACGTTTATTGCCACACTGAATACAAATGTCTTTGCCATGTAAACGTTTTTATTAGTCTTACATAGCGCTGTTATTCTTTATGAGTAATATGTATACTTTCCACACAGAATGTCTTGCATGTAGAAGTTCTTTTGTCCAAATTCTTTGGAGTCGATGATAGTCCAAAATTGTCTTACCATCTGAACACTATCAAAGAAATCAAACCCCATACACTATTTAGGTATTAGCGTTTACAACATTCAGGTATTAGTGGTTACAACTTCGATGTCGTAAAGGAAGTAGGCCTAATTGTTCTTATCGTCAACTACACAAGCTCTTTATTAATGTGTCTTTTTAACTCATGAGGCAAGCTACAAATGTTTTCTTCTAAAGCATCCATACAGATTTTAATAACGACCATTACAGGGAATGTAGTGGCAATAAGGAGACCATCTGGCATGTTCCAGGATAGCTGACTTAATACTCACATTTGTTGAGGTTCATACCACAAATGAAAATTTGGAAATGGTCTTTTTCTCCCGAGCAAACAAATGCTACTATTTTCTTTTTATTCACATTGTAACGTTGTTCTAATGTTGTCACGGGAACGTCTTGATTTTGACCGGATAGAAGAGCTCTTTTCAAGACATCAATGTTTACTACTGGCTCCATGTATAGTTGAATCTTAGCACTTTGACTTTGCATTTGCAATTAATTTATGCCGCTCTCTGTATTGCATTCCTTAATATTCCGAGCCATCGCTATCAAAATTGATGATAGGTTTCTTACGGTGTTCGTCTGCATTGTTCGTCTGCCTTTGCTCCTCAGTTTATCCGTTCGAGTTTTGGGTTTCTGTGGTTACCATGACGGTAATGAGGGTACATACAACTGTCAGTCTCAAAGTAAAATATTAGATCTCCTAACAATTCCTTACGCGTAGGAGGTGCAAGCTCTGTCACTTCATCGTAATTCTGCATATGTTTAATGAAATATCATTGAAGTCCACCAGTTGAACATATCGACTTGGATCTGACAGCTATTCAGTTTTATATAACATCGGACGTTGTGTCCATTTCCCCCAAAACAATTAAATATTACTTAGACAAATAATCGTCTTTTATATTCCTTTCTCACCTGTTCTAAAGCAATGCTTTCTAAGGATCGACATCGTTGCTTAATTTTGTCTTTGTCTTGTGGGGTCTGAGACGTAGATGGATAGTTACTAGTTATTGTTTCAAAGTGAAAAGTTTCTTGCCGTAATTTGGGAAAATCCCTGCACTCCAATCGTCGTCCATTTTGGCATTGCTGTGTGGTATGAAAGCAAAATATCGTAGTCTTTTATCAAGTGGTATGCATTATCCATAGTACCAAACATTTCGACAATCAAACACGTTTGTGTGAGTGAACGTTCTTCATCTTTGTGACAAAAAGGTTTTAATGATTACATGTACCGACATACGAATGGCATAAAGAATCGTCTGGTTCCCTTGATAATGATTCTGATTGATATAATGCTTAAAGTGAGTTGGGGGAGGTAAGACTTTGCATATGATCAATCCTTGATACTGACTAATGTGTTCAACGTAGATGTGTTTTGTCAACAGTTCAAAGTGCACGGTAGGAAATCGAAAATATTTTCACATTGGAAGATACAAAGAACACATCGATATAACTGAGTTCTCCTTTAGATTCTTCTACGTCGTACAGCAAATGTGTCACACGGGCTCGTCCTCCAAACAAAAATCACACATAGATTCAAAGATCAGATCTCTGCTACGTCGTATCTTTGGAAAATATGTATAATTTCTAGGTCGCACAGTTTTCAAAAGGCGATTCGTGCTCCCACATTTATGTCACTCGGTATTCCTGACTTTCAAACCTCAGGAGTCGTTGTTATGTTTGCTCATACAATTCTTCCATAGCAAGGACTTTTCAGGTATCGCTTAGGGAAATACGTACGACATCCAATAAATAAGTATCCCTGGAATTAATGGACGATCGTTATGTTTCTAATTTCTTTTCCCCACCGTTTCTAGTGTCTTTTATTCACTTGTCCTCGTTTTCATATAAGTTGTGCATAAAACGAAAAACTTGGACCGAATACCGACGCTCACAGAGATGAAAGATTAAGCGATGTAATGGCAAGTTTATTCTAAAGCATGAATTTATTTCGGTATACTAATCTTTAGAGATGGTAGGTTCTTCCTTCAATGGATATATACCTCTAGAAATAGTTGTCGAAATTTTCCACAACATCGACGTAAAATGTCCACATCAGATTGACAATATTTTAATACTTCATCTTGAAAGGCAAGTGTGTTTGAATGTAGTATTGATTCTCAAAATTCGCGATTTGGTTATAAAAGATCACCATGTTTTTCCTGACCAAACTTGTACTTTTAGATCATTGGTTCGAACAAGATTTCAACACGTGGAGCATAAGTACTTTTCTGGTGGTTAGCGTGGTTTATAAAATGGTGTTTCGCGTGCAAGCCGAGTAAGATATTCACTCTCTTCCTTTACCAATGACAGGTGTGGACCCTATACACCAAAGACGTCTTGCTGCTCAGAGGAGGATATGGTGTCAAATGATAAATCTTTAATAATCACTTTTCTCGCAAATAGAAAGTGTATCCAAGAAATCATGTGATATTGTTCTTCAGATGCTTGTCAGTTTCCCCGTTCGAGTTTTAGTTTTGCGTGGTTTTGACATCAGATGTTCTTCAAGATGATAAACGTAACTTTTTAAAATCTGTCTCCGAAACACGAGAGCTCCATAAAGGACTTGGGGATATACTATTGATGAATAACGAATAGTCAAGACGTCGTGAAGTTTTTACATTTCTGGAATACCACACACTATCTATTTCAAAATGCCCGTTTGCTGCAAAATAATTTCTGCATCTCTTAGAAGATGTTTTGGAATCCTCTACCATGCGAAGATGGCACAGGCCAAACACATCTGGTATAGAATGTCATTCATCTGCACGATAATGCTTTATTTAGTTTGTCTACCATTAATATTTTGTGTCGTCTGCTAATTTAGGAGGTTGAACCTGCTACATGTGAAGAGAGACTTCACCATCAATCGTGTCAAACTCGTCATTGGTTTCTTAAACGTGTTCAAATGTATCGAGTTTGGATTAATTTTGCCGGTGTATAGACAGGAAACATGAAATTGTCGTGAATAATGGAGAGTATCAAAAGAATAAATGTTTAGTTTGGTGCTGTTGTTTCAATGTTTCTAACAATGTTATGTCTCTTTCTAAGAATATTATAGAACACATTTTTATTTCCAATGAATGCATATTATTAACAAATAAATTCCAGCCAAAAGCAAACACTGAGCACAACAAATGATTTTGCTTCAAATCTTACCGCATGAATAAAGATTTTCCCAAGTAAACAATAAATAAAGCCCTTTACTTAACATATACCATAAATATCAGTTTCTAAAAACAATATTACTTAATGGAAACATCCATTCAAGAAGATTTTATTTAAATTATAATAAATAAAATGGTAAACACAATGTCCTTGAATCTGACAAAGATAAATATGCTTACTTCTATTGATAATGATTCTAATATTAAACTCAATTTAAGGAAAATATTAGCTATGTAATAGTTAAAATGATTATGGTTAGGTAGACAATGAACTTGATTTCGACAAGGTCAGCTAAAAATGCAATTTTACATAAAGCATATCATATAATAAATAAAAACTACTAAGAAACAATGCAAATTAAATATGCATAATAATCGTTTAATCAATGTCTCAAAATCTGATTTAACGTAGTTTTATATACATAGAGAAAGAGAGCATTGTATCCTTTTATGCTGAAGAATATTGAAGAGTAAATCTAGGTCGGCCTTCTTATCAGAGATTTACAAAGACTCATTCGAAAGTACGGACAACTCCCATCGAAATGAATATCATGATTGCTACGCCTGTTAAGAGAAAGGACTTTGGATCAGAATTTGCACAACGTCAAATGCAAAAGGAAGATATGGATACGAATAAATCAATGTCAGGAAAAATTTAATTGGTGCTCAGAGTCTTCCAGGATGAAATAGAAGAAGGAAAAGAAAGAAGAGGAGCGTTCTTCAGAAACAGAAACAGAATAAGAACCCATACAGGACCAACAAATCCAAGAAGACAAGAAATGTATATGATACCGAAGAGGACAAACCCAATGCAGCGAAAAAAAGTTTTAAAAAATCGAGACAGAACGTGAAAAAGGAAAGAAACAAGAAGAAGGTGAACTTTTGTGTTATGAATTTTGATTGTGATTATTTTTAAAAAGAGAATATACCAAAGAAATTAAAAGTAATGGTTTCTTTGTCTTGGAATTATTTTAGAATGGCGGAAATAATTCTTAAACAGATCCACGTACGCATAAGTTGAATCATGGAGAGGTTTAAGTCATAATTATTTGTCAATCATTGAGTAGCATCGCTTTTCTTGATCACAAAAGTTTTCATGGACATGACATCATAAACAATCACATTCCAGATTTATCATTTCAGATTCCCTTCAGCTCTAGAGTAATCCATCTGACCGAAATTTTCAGGGCAGTGTGGGTCATATACTAATAATTATTTTGATCATACTGAATTAATATAATTAATCTCCATTAGATGATTATCTCATTCCATTAATCGCATGCCACAGAGTTATGTTAATAAATGGTTTGTGACGTTTTCATTCAATTACTTGCATGCCTCGTCAGTTTGTTAATTCGTGGTTTGAGATAATTCCATTCGATTACTAGCATGCCATAGAATTTGATTAATAAATGGTTTAAATTTGCAGATAAATCAGACCCTTGTATGATGCTTGCTGCTTCTCTTGCAGTATTGGAAGAAGTATGACGATGGTACAATATGAAAATAGTATTGTATGCAGAAACTGTTGGAAACGGTCCTAACACGGCTTAAAACTGTAAGAAATGGTTTCGAAACTGTACCGTGCAGAATGCTGACAGGAAAACAGAGAAACTATATAGTTTTAAAGTTTAGAACTTATAATCGATTTATTAGAATTTACTGGGCTTTTAAATGGTAACGATACGATAGCCGCATGCAAGAAACGGTACGGAATCGGTGCGCAAATTATATTTCTAAAAACGTTACAAGTTTCTCTAGTCTAAATAGTGGACATATAAAAATATCTAAATTAATCAGAATGAAATAAAGCAAGTTAACAAATAGAAATAAAATTTCTGTTTAGTGGCATTTGTAATTAAAAGTTGTTATTATCGGAAGTCAGTATGTCACCACCACAGTTAAGAGCCGGGGACCCCGAGAGGCCGAGTGGTCTAAAGCGCTGTCCGTTACGGATCACAGCCATTTCACCTCTGTCTGCGTGTGTTCGAGTCTAGGATTCGGCGAATGTGGATATGTGAGAAAGCTTGCCAGTAGCTTCTCCTGGGTCGGTGGTTCTTTCCGGTGATTTCCCGGTTTCTTCCTCCACCATTAATACTGGCCGCCATGAATAGCCTATCGTGTGCTGAAAAATGGCGTTAAGCACAACAACAACAACAACAATAGTCAAGAGCCGGACCAAATGTGAAGTGCTTAATCTCTAAAATATAGTTGTTCAACGTTTAATGTTGATATGTAGCTACGATGCGAATGGAAGTACTAGATGGATATCATGAATGTAGAATCAACACGAGAACAAATTTTAACGATAAGTTGTACATATTGTTCGCAAGCGAATATATGATCAGTTTCTAGTTAGTAGAGTGATCTTATTAATGAATTGATGTTATAGATCACTTTCGTATACATGGAAAAAATGAGCTTTCCAAATAGATCTCTGGTAGCACGTAACGTAAGTACGATCGCGTGCACCAAACTAACTCTTCCCTATTATTTATGTTTACATGCTGTCTTTTGTCTTTTTAAGTCCGCGTATATAAACGAATTGAACTCAGAAAGGAAATGATTCATATATTTTGTCACAAATTGTCGTATTGGGCAAACAAAAGGTTTCTTACAAATGTTGCAGTTTTCACGCAAACATATATTTCGTGTTACACGAGATTCCACAGGCACCAAATAATATTGACCCGACCTGGTCTTTAACACCGGCCTTTTATACAGTGCTGGTTTGCAACCATATGATCCAATTAAGGAGTCATCGTAAGCGGAAGATGTTTACATTGGCGTATGGAGGTATTCACCACAATGATGGTTTCGTACATATAGGATAAATTAAGTTAGCACTCTATCGACATAATCTTAGATGGTATAAGATTACACTTCTTGGAAAGGAAATTTTAGAAAAGAAACAAAATTCCCCATATTACGTGTTATATATCTGGTGATTCTTGATTGTTCGTTACTTATGACTATGTAAATATTTTAACGATTTGCTTCAGTGTTCCTGTGCCCAACAGAAAGATTTCGCGAAGAATTAACTGTTCATCAAAATAACAATAGCGTACTGGCATCTAAATTACTCACATTGCTCGTAATGCATCTATGTAACCTTCATCTAATTTGAAACTTTCGATTGGCTAATTGTACAGTTCTGCATATCTTCATCCCATAATCGATTGGAACTTTCGCGCAGAATACATACATACTGTTACGTGACAAGGGCTCGTACTCAGTAACATAGAAAAGAGTCAAAGCCAACAAGATTTGTATATTTTAACAAAATTTATTTCTCTAGAAACAATGCAAAATGTGGTAAATAGGACTTACAAGCTGTGAATATAAACCAAATTGTGATCCTAAGAATGAAAGCACAAGTCATATCACTAAAGAGTCCTATAATAACCCAGGTTGGAGTCCCAACGACGTAAAAATATGGATGGTGATGACATCAGATGTGGTACAATGCATGAATAACAATAATAGCTCACTTGAATCGCAGTCTTTGTTTTTGAATAATTCCAGCAATTATTTCCTTGAATATCTTTCAGAATTGTTTTATATATAAAAGTCAACTTGTTGAGTTTTCAGGAGAATAAATTATTAAATCCAGAAAACAGACTAAGAAGAATCTTGGCAACAAATTAAACAATAAACATTGTTCCTTCAATGTTTTGAATGACTCTCCACGAAAAATATTGTTTGCGTATATAGAGCCCCAATGCCTTATTTGAAGTCTCGCGAGATTGGTCATGTGGTCTCTTTTTGCGCCAATTTTCATTTGTAGGCCAATGTCACTCCACTTAAAATCCAATCATAAAAAAGGAATGTTTACAAACAGTGATCATGTAAAGAAAGTATACATGTGATACTGACCAATCATTTTAACTTCCTGTGGACACTTATACCAGGTTAAGACTGAATAAATGATAATTCTCACGTAAGAATTCTTCGTCTTAAGTAAACAAACTTTGTGATAAAATATATCTCAGTACTAAAAATAGAATCCCAAATCCGAGAAAAATATTCATTGTAATTAAATACAATGAAACAAAAATGAAGCAAAAGAATTTAAAACCTTACACACAAGCAATTTAATCGCATATACGTAACAATACATATATACATACATACATACATACATACATACATACATACATACATACATACATACATACATACATACATACATACATACATACATACATACATACATACATACATACATACATACATACATACATACATACATACATACATACATACATACATACATACATACATACACAAATACTAAATTATATAATAAAGGTAACACTTTCTTTCTTCAGCTTTTCCAAACATTTAATGTTTAGCGAGACTTGACTTTAGAAACGCGAACTCCAATGTGAGTGACTCATTTCTAGGTAAATACTTTAAATTAACTTGATATACATTCCATTCCTTTTAAAAGGGCATGGTTCGTGCAAGGACTATTCTGTTATATAACACGACCCTGTTATTCTTTTGGATTATCTCATAGCTTACATTAGGTGTTGAAACTATGTTTATAACCACATGTTAATAACTTCAAATTAGGATTGAACAATTGGCTCTGTTTTTTCTAACATAGGTTATATCTTGTGCCAATCTGTATTGTACACTGTCTACGTTGAGTTTTCATATATAATGCGCCTGAAATATATTATCTAGTAAGTTAATAATCTCATTAGCAAGCCTGCAATTGATGAGATCGTTGTATTTTGTTATTCTATATTGTTTAAAATGGGCACAAAACATTCGAAACTTCAAAACAAAATAATATATTTCTTAATCTTGAAGTTACCGTTAATATATAGCAGAATGAAAGGTATATGTGATAAAAAATAGAAATTATCCTTTTACAATTATGAAATGATCATTGGCCCGTCTGCCATATGCCCTTGAAATAAACATAATTTGTCCATGTGGAGATATTCTTACCATATATTTGTCAGTGTTGTGTGATTTATAATTCCCTTAAGTCTCGCCTATACTTTTGATATATGAGATTAGCTGGCCTTTGAATGAATATTTCTCTACAACCAATTATGCATGTAATGCGCGTAGTTATTTTCTGAAAGAATATGGAAAAAATTCTATAGCTATTTCTCTTTGGAGTCATATTGTCAATGATTTTAACCTATCTGCTACGATTGCAATAAAAAAATCGAAAGTCTCGAATGCCCACATGAAGGAATAGACTGAAAAGTAAATCAAATCAACACGCAACGTCGCTTTGCACTTGTCCGTGTATTGCACATGTTGAGATATTCCATTAATTGTGTCTGCGACAGTTATGTCTAAAATCCATTTACGGAAGATGAACCCCTTTCACCGTTTTATATGCATGCCTCCATTTAAGATACAAATGTGCAAAGATAAAATATAATCATAAAGACATTATTTTTTCATCGCTGCACGTGTGATATTTAACATGCATATATATCGCTATCACCATAGCGGACGCATCACGTTATAGCTTAATGGCTGCGCCCATTAATCTGGAGTTAAATACACACACTGATGTCTATAGAACAATTCTATGCCCATACATATGCTTATTTAAACGGAACATTGGACTAGAGAACTACCATTATATGTCATTAGCGCACACTAATTGCATTGTGCAATTTAGGATATATATATATATATATATATATATATATATATATATATATATATATATATATATATATATATATATATATATATATAACCTGCTCTGGTAGTATTCTTTTTTAGGACGACCAGTTTTCGTATGTTCGTGTTACACATAATTCTGTCCATTTTTCTAGAAATGAAATATATATCCGTAATATATTCTAGCATAGTCTTTGAAGCTACTTGTTTATGTACCTTGCATGGTCCAAAAATACAAGCGTGTATGTGCGTCATATTTTGAAGCTTGGTGCCACACCCTAATGACATCAATGAATCGTGCAGCAATACACAAAATGCTGGAGAAATAAATTGACAGTAGTCATTTTTAAAATGATTTAGTTTGGTTTTACAAAGATTCAATAGCTGTAATTAATAGTTATTTTATAAAAATATTTCACTGTTTGATAGCTATATTAATTCATGTTCGTTTGGATAGAAGCTTTCCGTTCGAACACACGGAGTCTAGAAATATATTTTTCCTGAGATCTACAACCTCAAGTTCTTTCCTTAGTCAGCTTTAAACAAGTTATTTTTCCAGGATTTTGTAAATTTTAAAACTGGCATTAACCTTGTTTTCAAGCTGCTGTCATTCATGCGAATACAAATTCTTGTGTTTCCAACCCGCATGACAGCTCCAATCGCTATCTGGATACGTTTTTCCAGTTTTTTTTCCAGTTTCTCCATTATAATGCATTTGTGTAGCTTTATATTTGGTGCAAGAAAATAGGCGTAAACGTTGTATACACAATTGCATCTAATTATTTGTTACCATTAGATTCCTGAGATATACAATGGAAGATATGTAGGTAACCTATTTGTCAAGTAATTAGAGTACAATGTTAATATTAAAATTGCAACCAGAAGCATTCGGGCATCGATTTATTGGCTCATTCACTTTGTATCATTCACTTTGCTAATGGCGTTGCCTTATATTAAGTTTGTCTCAGAAAAGACTCATTTTTTTATTCTTAGCAATAAACATAAATTAATATATTCTGATTTTAAAGGAAAGTGGTTCAAAATAAAAATAATGTTATCTTGTAAATTCTTGCAATCATCATTATCGTCGTCGTCGTCGTCGTCATCATCATCAAGATCATCATCATCATTATTATTATTATTATTATTATTATTATTATTATTATTATTATTATTATTATTTTATTATTATTATTATTATTATTATTATTATTATTATTATTATTATTATTATTATTATTATTATTATTATTATTATTATTAATATTATTATTATTATTATTATTATTATTATTATTATTATTATTATTATTATTATTATTATTATTATTATTATTATTATACCACATTTTGTGCAGTTATTTCATTTTTCAAAATCACTGTTCATCGTATAATCATTTGTACTAATGTCACGCGAGGAATGATATAATGATGAATCATCTGCAAGAGGATTATTATAGACATCATATCTACCATAAAAGATACTGTATTATGTTGCTGTAAAATGTAGCATCTAATTAGTCGCAATATTTTCAAAGCATGCGTAGTTAGTCTCTAGACATATTCGTTCTGTACTGGATAGAATTGGAGGATTAAAAATCGTCTGCGTGTAAACAATTACTGGAAACCGTACCATCTTTCTTGCTTTTAGTTAAAGTTCTTGTTCTTTTTCTGTAATAAGCAATATTTTGTTTTGTGAGCCTTTAATGTCAAGTTGAAACAATTTCAAATTTCCAGGTCACATATTTGTTGCTTAGTTTCCACTTGCGTTTAAATATATGATAATATCAGTGTAAATAAAATGTTGTTTTTTATAGGATTTAAAATCTGCAGGTATTCGAAGTAAGAAAGATATAAGAACATATAGAGTTTTATAACTAAATATTCCCCAAACCTAGTCTCCGATTTGCCATTTTCAAATATTTTGATGAACATACTTGACAGGAAAAGAGAACTGTGCTTACAGCATTTTGCAATATCAATGAACATTTATAAATTAACCAGAATTGAAAAGAATAATAAATACTATTAGCCATGATTCTGTTGTTTTTCTTTCGATTATACGACATGGCTTGACAGACAGATGATAAAAAGAAAGATGAAAAAATGTTTGCATA
Source organism: Potamilus streckersoni (assembly GCA_016746295.1). NCBI lineage: Eukaryota > Metazoa > Mollusca > Bivalvia > Unionida > Unionidae > Potamilus > Potamilus streckersoni. Next base: position 1,575,891 of record JAEAOA010001664.1, on the reverse strand, counting down.
AGCATAAGAATAACAGGAACGTTTGTACCAGTAATATTGATGACACATAGTTATTGCTTTTGTGTTTGGTCATAAGTGCCAGAGGGATTTCTAAACTTTAATGTGTTAAATATGTCATATATCTAGATTCATTTTCGAATTAATTAATTATACACCACGCACGACCCTGAAAAGAACTAGACCACCACCAACAATAATAATTTGCTAAGATCGCAACTGGATATCATTTCACGTTTATTCTGTAGTTTTCACTAAACACTTTGGGTATATGTCTTCTTAACCCATAAAATTGCTTCAATTTCAGGACTATGTACAGCAACTGGCAACTCACAAAAACATTAGTTTTGTGTCATAGTCTATGGATAAATGTTGCAAACCCAGTCATCTATTCACGTACATTATTCCATGATCAGTGGAGCTATTTCCCCTTCGAAAAAAGAGAAGAAGTCTTAAATCTCCGGTCAGATATCCTACTGGGAATAGATCATTACTCCCATCTCGGTATGTCAGATATCATCCAATCGGAATTCAAACAGATACAAACGACTATCTGTTCAAGACAATAATGACAGACGATAAACAAACCTAGTTTCGTAAGATTAATGTACTTCCTAATGGCTATTTCAACTCTGGCTCACATTAACAAGACATAACATCAATTACACAAAAGAATGAATGAAAATCAGTAAATAGCTTAACTACGTTATTTCAAGTAAATATACACATTCAAGTCTTTCTTATACGTGAAATCATCTACGGTCTGTGAATTCATACGTATTCTCGTAACTCATATGAACGAAGGTAATGATTTCTATAACAAATCAAGATGGAAAATTCACACAATTCGTCAAATCATATAAAGATCATTGTTCGGATTCAGATAGAGTAACTCAGCACAGTTGAACGCATGTCAAGAAAAGTGGTATACGAATTCAAACAAATAAATTCATGCAAATATAATCAAATACATCCAAGCGAATCGCTATATTAGTATCAACGGATTACATGAGATTGACGCAAATACCTAGTGCTTTCAGGTTTTGCTCGCATTTACTGCCAGAGTTGTCTCCGTCGACTTTCCAGACATTCGGCCCATGTAATAATTGTTTTACGATAGAATTTCTTCTAAATTTAAACTCTGAGACTCGAATACTTTTTTACATACAGAAAAACGTAGAAAACTAAATTTTTGTGATGGGGAGTAATAAATCCAAGAAATATCGTGTGGCGACCCACGTCCATTATTTTAACGAGACCAATCTGGATTAAATATATCTGCTGACTTTTATAACTGGGCGCCATAATTGCTGTCCTTCTGACCTCCAGATTCCCAAATAACTGATTCTGGACAATCTTACTCTGTCACTTTCGATACAAAGATCGGAGTTAGCTTTTTCCTTCCAGCCCATATGATTTTTAAATCAATGAAGGATTAATTAGGAATCACTTCCTCTCGCGACACAGACATTAAGAGTGATTGCAGTAGTGCAATTTAACATGCACCTTTCCTCATAAATCTAATTAATTGTTCACCTGTCCAAATTAATGCACTCTTTATAGAACGACAGAAATTTGCACCCAGACAAAGTCTTTTATTTAAAGAAGGTCACTGATATATTTACGTTTCAATAGGGCGTTTTCAAGACGAATAACTTCAGGAGTTTAAAAGGATTTGGCTGGAGAGTATTTATTGATAATGATAGATTTCACTGAAAAGAATCTTTAGAGTCCTTATTCTTGGTTTAACTAAAAAAAGTAGAGTCATTGTTTTATTAATAGAAATCCAGTCTAATAACAGACTTTAGATTGTAACAATCACTACTAACATTAGCACCTAATTCTTTGGTGCGGAATTGAAAGCATGAGTTTTAACCACTTGTAGATCCATAAATGCCGCAGCTCATTTGGTTTTCTCTGATCATTAAATATCAATTCAGATGCATCTATACTGATAACTATAGGTTCGATCATGAACATTCAGAAATGTAAACTTATTGAAGTTGTAATATCATGGCATTTGCAGTGGTTTTATATGGGAACTTAATTAGTACGTAAGTCCTCCACAGGCGTTATATAAACGAGAATATAATACGTCTAATGAAGGATTCAACACTTGATAATAGTCTAAGGAACAGAAGATCTTTCGCAGCAACTTTTCCGAAAGGTATTGTTTTTCTTGGTATTAGTGTTATCATGGTTGATGACAAAGGTAATGTATTACTTCTGTTTTGAGGGAGAAAATGATATATATTGTAGGAATAATCAGCAAATTTGACTCTTCGGGAAGCGATAATATAAAATTCTCTTCGTCCAATATGAGTCTACTCCATGTAGCTTCTAATGAGCCAGTCATCTCATAGATTCTTGTTAAAACAAATGAACACGTTTGCTTTTCAAATAAACATTCTTAGGCATTATTATTTGCGTGAGAGCATTTTTAGAGGTACTACAGATGCTTTTGGCTTTAATTCAAAATCTTTCATCAACTGCCTATTCAGAAAATCCATCGAATGCAAGGATAATAACACATGGTTTTAACATACATATAAATCAAATGCTAAACTTGCAATAGGTTATACATCTCAATACTATTTGTCCAAGGACGTCAGAAATGGCATGCTAAATTAGTGATTGCTTCTTTTCTGTCTGGCTGGATCTCACTGGCAATTAACTTGAAGCTTAATGATTAATTAGTTTTCAGTAATTAGATACCATTTTATCAATTAGTGTGCTGAAGTACATACAGGATCTGACTTCACTCATGTTACTCTTTGTTCCCCCTGAGATATTGATTAATTTCCAATCGTTGACTATGCACATTCACAGACCACATTCTAGATTGCAGTGTGTGATAGGGAGTTGACTCTGAAGCATTGTTATAATCTTATTTCAAGAGATCAGAGTGTTCAAGAATCGCAACTTTCATTAGGATGTTCGGAATAGTATGAGCTGTAGGAAGGTTGCAAAAGTTTGAGTCCTAAAATTCAAGAAATAAGAGAATTACAAACAATACAAATGTTAAATGTAGTTTTCATTACAAGTGAAGAATGATGTACTAAATGTCTGATATTATTAACATAGTAAGTCGACTCTGAGTAAAAGTATAGTGAATGTATGCTAGGTCTATACATTGCGGCCAGAATATTTGATGGATGGAAGAACCTGGGAAAGTTACAGGAAGAACCAACAGCCCACTTGAAACAACTGGCAGACTCGAACCAGTTAAGATGTCAGTAATCTGTAAGGTAAGCGCTTTAGACCACAATGTCATCCTTGACTGCCAGAGTCTCTGATATAATTAAAAATCGCGGGAAATAAATCTCTTGTTTTGCAAAGAAGTTAACCATTTAATTATAAGCATCAATTTTTTATTATGGTTTGAAGGTCACAGTGAAGATCTATGTTTTGTCAGGATCAAAGGATCAGGGGCTAATCGATTCCTAATCAGTACTAACGCATCACTTGCTAATATCACCTCATATGATTACCACCCATCTCTATTTACGTGGGCTCTAAGAAGAAACACATACGAGACAAATCATCAAATTGAGATATCTATTACGTATTTCTTGACCTAATATAATTTTCAATGGAAGAAAAGAAATATTTCCTTGAACAAAAAGCAGACATCCTTTGATATAAAGCTTAACATTTGCTTTTTGCCACCCACAATGATTAGTAAATTGTATGTTACTTTTTACAAGTTGCTTAATAATGCATAGTGTTGGAACACTAGTTTTGTCATCTACTTTAATACTTTTATGAAACATAAAACTGACTTGAAGAGAAAACAATGAGCGACAAAAGTTGAGAAACAACTGGAAATGGTTTGGAGAATTGAATAGGCTATAACTTACCATGCATATCCTTGCAAAACAGAATGTGAGGAACTAAAAATACTTTTCACATTATATTATCAATGATAAAGTTTTAGTCGACTGCTATCAATATATATCGTAGCCAGCTTTATGGACTTATCGTTGCCAAATCATCTTATTCAACTTGCATTTTTGTGGCTCGTGCTGTTTCTTTTATAAAATCACGCCGCTTGTACGTGTTAAATGAAGAGACAGGACTCTGCAAACGGTTTAGAACCAATAATTGCCAAAATGTAATATATTTTTTTCATTAGAAGATCGTTTGTCTTTGGACATTAATGTTCCAATTAATTACGTATATTAATGCTACTTATGTAAAAGACCTGAACTGTACGGATGACAGAGACATTTTATACAAATTGGTGCGATTTAAATGGTTGTTGGCAAACATTTTGACAGTTTCTATATGCATACTATGTTTCTTATTAGCAAATAATCCACTCGCAGAAGTCTAAACTGTTTGCTTGTTTCCACATCTTTGTGTTATATAAAGGAAAATATTTTAATACCTGTATTTGAAATAGCTAATATATATCAATGGCATAAAGGATTTCTCGCTTCTTCCTTTTGACAAAAATCAAACAGTTTCGATAAATGAAAATTACTAGTGAATAAACCATGTTCGTACTAAAGACAAACTGCGCATAAACCCCGATGTCTCAGTTGTATACCGGCGTTATCAAAACATTCACTATCTTTCTTACATTGTATATACGCTCAGTGTTTCACACTTTGTTTCAAGAAAGAACACTGATTGGTTTGTCTTACATAATGGATTGTTAATATTTAAAGGTTGTTAAACTATTGAAAGACATGATATCTAACAAAATGTATCGTACTCAAGTTAAAGTTTGATTTTGTCGTTTGTTTTGGCGCTAAATCACATTGAATAGCTTAACTTGTGTCCAAGTTTTAGTCTAGAAAGTTTCCAGCCTATTGATGAATGAGGATACCATCAAAATGCTACATTTCTAAGATATATTGCTATCTTTCTAAATCCATCCAATCAAAATAGAACACATGCATTAGGTATTTTAAATAGTTACGTTTATCCACGAATTTCGTAGTCGCTACTACAGCTACTTCAGCTTATACTGAAATGAATTTCCATTAACAAATTTAAAGATAATGATGTTTTAGAAAATGTTTTTTTCTGACCTGCCAGCACTCTGAAACAGATGCAAACCTAATTACAGTCAGTTCTGGTTATTTTCTCTGTAACAAATGAATTTTCGAAAAAACAACATGAATTTAACTTGAAAAAGTTACACCTCTTTGCCAGGTCAGTATGTTTCAATTTGAAAAATGATTTAGAGATAAAGATCTGTACTTGGCTGCCCTGCCTGGTAGCGTATGCACTTGCACATGATACTAAAATTTGCAGCTGTTAGAAATGTGTAGACGTCATTATAAACTTTAACTGTCTTAACTCTCAACTTGCACTTTACAATGCCTTTGTATCGTCGGTGTTGTATATTTAAATTGTGGAATATTTTATGTAGTTAATTTTAGCTACTTAGACAAAAATTAACAGACTGGATGTTCCACTCAGTTATTATTAAATCGACACTCCATCAACCCTTACATCATTTTCATCAACATACATTTTAAATAATCTAATGAGTTCTAGAGATAAAAGATCTGGTGTACCTTTACATATGGTCTCTAAATTGTCAAAAGATTCAGAACACTTATCAGACCAATAAAACTCCAAGTCCTTATTCAACAAATTTGTTAAAATCTCCACAGTTATTGAGAAATGTTAGGAACATTTCCCCGTAATGTCCAGCTATCAATCGTATCAGTTGTCATATATAGGTTTGACCCTTGACATCAACAGATTGAACTTGACCATGTACCTCAATATGTCCTAAACACGTGACATAAAACAACAAAATTCACCTTTTACATCAACATGAATATTGGACAAACATACTTTTGGATTGCACAGGGAAAAAATTTCCTACTAGCAGAAAAATCTGGCTCTTAAAATTCCAAAGAAATCCCATGAAAACCAAAAGACAGCAGTAAACGCATGGATAAAAACTTTAAATTGGTCTAGAACAAATACTTTCTAGCGTGACAGCCAAAGAAGGATAGGCATTTTGACTGATACTGTTCATCTGTACTTGCAGTGGTGATAAAATCAAAGTCAAAGAGTGAAAGCGCAAAGATAGATTATATTTGTACACTTTTAAATCGTAAACTAAGATGGAACAAGGCTTGTCTGTGTAAAGATCCGAAACAATAGTATACTTATTAATAATTAGTATTCAGTTTAAAAGTCGCATTGTATTTAAATGCTTCTTTTGTTCGATTTGTAGGAAATAGTTTGCGCCACCTAAGGATATGAAACATAACTTCATCAGATGTATATCCACATAATGTGTTTCTAAATAGGGTAGTGGTTGCCAAAAACCTGTAATTGCACACTACTGTCATCTTTGAGGACAGAATAATCTACTTTATAATTTAAAACTTGATGGAATTTCAAACCTGAATTTTTTTTTAGAATAAAAGACAGGCAGGAAAAAGGGGAAACATTTTCAAATACATCTCACACTATTTTGTTTAATTATCTGCCTCAGTACATCTCCCAAGCAAAGTGTTTTGTTTATCTTATTCCTGAAATGGATTGAAACAAATTACAAAAAAAACAACAGAAGGACATAAATTATATTTTTGTCATTGTTTGAAGAATTTCTTATTGTCGTGTAGTTCATACATCAAGACACACAGGCAATATAATATTTGTCCCTTGCATATTAGAGTCAGCTGTTAAGCATTCCGTTCTAACAACTCTACTTACTGTATTCCAGTCTTCTTAATGGGTTAACTTCAACAAAGCACAACATGTCTCAGACAAGAAAACAGTCTTTGAAAGGAACTATAGAAGACATCAGCATTTTATTAATATCTCAATATATTTCTAATCATACTTAAACATATTATTTGGCAAAGCTGACTGAAAAATTGTTTGCCTTGGTTTAATTCTGAGATGAAGATATGCGCAAAATAAAAAGTAACAGACAAAAACAGAAAATGCCACATTTTTTCCCTCAACATTATTGGCATTGGCATAATAACGATATGGATCTTCCTTGATAAGTGTTAATAGTTCTGATGAGATACCTTCTAATCCAAAACGATATAGGGGTTCTTTGGAGCAAGTATTGATTTTACAAGAATCAACCTGAATTTAACACACTTTAATATGTACTCAAACTTAAGTTTGGACATCGGAGATTTAATTGGCTTAAGTTTGACTTCAACATAGCCAATATTAGGCCTCTTCTCTAATTTAACTGGGCTTTACACATAAATCAAACGATACGATACAATTTCTGAACGTAAATACAATGTTCTTAGAAGAAACAGATAATTTGAGTAAGAAGAACACATCACATTACACATGCCTAAAATTCAGCTAGTGACATACAAAGACTACAATCGGTAGTTATCAGAAAAAAACAGACTATGAACCCATAAACCGTTTCTACACCAGACAGAAAAAAATTGATTAACTACATGCATACACAGGTACGATAAATAAGATTGAAATGGTTTATTCACAAATACTATCAACTAAAACGCTTTGCCAGTAGTATCAAAGCTACACGCACTTTCACCTACTGCAGTGGAAATCAAAGCCATATTTGTTAAAATGCCAACCTTCGAAGGGTATAGACGGCAATTCAAAATTCGAATTAAACTGAACTTATTATTTAAAATATATATTAGAGTAAAACAAGTCCACATAAACTGGGTTTTATGAAAATGTTTCTACTTTATAGTGAACAAAATAAAGATAACTCAATGATTTAAAAAAAAAACACCCGATTTTAAGGACAAGCCAGTTGAAGGTTCATGTTGTCATAAATTTCGGTATCTTATTTAAATGCATATCATTATAACACCTCACGGGAGTGGGAGAAATTGATCGGTATAATATATATATATATATATATATATATATATATATATATATATATATATATATATATATATATATATATATATATATATATATATATATATATATATATATATATATATATATATATATAGAGTCATAGGTATAAGCATTAAGGTTTATTATATATCTATTTCATCTCCATTCCATTTTCTACTTCCTGACGGTGTCTCTATCTTTCTAAATCCATATTTAGCTTTAAAATATATTCTCTTTATCAAACTACAAATATTTCCAAGCGTGAAAGAATTGATCTTTAATGAATGCAAAACCAGTTGTGCAGTTGTTGGAAATAATTCGGTCTATATGGCTTACGGACTCGCATTGGTTGATGGCCTGGGCGAATCCATACGCCATATCAAACTCGTTACTTTTGCTGGCTCTGAACAAAACATGTATGTATCTATGTATATGTCTATATTGATTTAATTCACCTAATATGTCTATGTATGTATCTGTCTTGATTGCATTTACCCGCGGATAGAATATCAGTGACTCGGAGGCACAAAATGGAGTAAGTTATTCACTTCCAGATATTTTCTTCTAAAGGTTAGCACAGAAAACAAGAAACAATCTTTACTGATGTTCGCAGAGACACTGCGTCAGAAAAAACAACTTCACAAACACATAGGTAATAAAGAAAGAGGGTGCAAGCTGCCAGTTTGCGTTTACATTAAATACATTGACGTTTTGTAATTTATGTTGAAAAACATTATGTATATGGTGTATTATAAAGATCAAAATTGCCTTTCGATGATATCCTCCTAGCTTTGACAGCTTCACCATACTGTCAGAATAAGCCTACCTTTAAGAAACTTGCACAGTTGTTCAAGTTATTGATATTTCTTAACCTGGTATTGAAGATTCCAACTGACTAGCAGATCCATCACTCCAAATGCAGTTTTTTTGACCTTCTTCATCCAATACTAATTAAGTAGCGGACATCAAACTGACACTTAAATCTGCTTTCCAATAATGAAATTGATTACCACGTTATTTTGATATGTGAGATCTGTAACAACTGTAGTCTAAATTTGTTTTAGTTCGTTCCTTATATTGATGTTTCTTAAATTTGCGGCCATGTCACGATCATGTCAGTTCAGTTATAGGAAACATTTTAACAAAAATGCATGTCTGTCATTCTACAGAGTGTCTTGCCGGAGAAGAAATGTTTTGTTTATTCACTAACAATATTTTTCCTGTAATCCAATTGGTCCACTGGTTAAGGCACCAATCACTTTTGCCTGCACGCTCAATCCATATACACTCAGAACCAAACACACGTATGGCTAACAGGAAGCTTCAGGTTCGCTGGTATCGGCATTCATACGCAGCAGATACACCCAGATATCCACCTAGTAATTCGTTATCTAGGTTTACAATCACTTTTTATTCGTATTCCCTAAATTACGGTATACAGAGTTTATTATAGAGAAATACAAATATAAACCAAACAGAGAGGAGAGTGATATCATTGGACCCCACAATGCACACGTGTAAGAGTGTGTATGCATGCTTGTGGATGTATGTGTGTGTAATGTTTCAGGCTCCAATATATGAAGGATATCCGTTGTAATAAAATTTTTGCATCACTAATAATAACATTTATAACGAATTCCATCAAAGGGAAGTGGCAATAAAGCTTGTTTCCATGTCTTTGATCATTTAAGTGGATTGGAGAGGTTTCCTGTCGTTCATAGTCAAGCAATAATTAACCTTTAGAGATGGATAAGCTTAGATATAAGTCACTTTGTTCCTACATTGTCATCGTGACCCCCAATCCCAGAGCATTGACATATTTTATATCTCTCTAGAAGGCAGACTAATGATGTCCGGACATATAATTTAGGACATGACTAAAATATTCACCAGTTTTCTGATGGGAGACAAGATGAACCCTCGAAGACTGAAGATAATTCCCCTTAAACTGAATTCCGAACTGCATATATGTTCAGTGGCCGTGTAGTGTATGATTGCAACAAGAGTTTGAGTTTTGTGAAGGTAATTATATCACTAACATATGTTAAGTTACGATCTAGCCCATCGAAGGATGTATATTCTTTAACTGAAATCCATGTTCCGAGAAGGATTTTCTCCACAATTAAGAGTGTTTATTAGGATTACTTAAAGCCAGTCGACCTCCTTAATAAAATGATAATTACAATGTGAAATCAGCCTTGAACAGGAAAATGATAAGTTATTTGGGAAACGTTATTTTAATTTAGGAAGTAGTAATCATTGGAGTAACATCTGCTCCGCTAATCTACTGTATGAGATAACGTCGAGATGAGTTAATTGACAGACAATGCATTGGTTCAGACATATGTTAATGACCAAGCCATCCTACGCCGTACGTTTGACATTTATAAAACCTGAAAAACTATGTCCATAACTTCGCTTGTTTATACATCAGGTACAGATTGATTAGCTGTTACTTAACCATACAAAACCCCACCCATAACGAAAAAGAAACAGTATTAAGTAGGCGACAAGCCTAAAGGGTCAGAAGATACAACGGTGATGAATGGATTTATAGAATTCGTCACCTTTCTATCGTTACACATCTTAGACATTTCATAATGTCCTTAGACTAGGCTCTAGTTAAAATGGATCCCTGGTCGGATAATGCTTTTCGGTTTCATATTGCTATCTGCATTTTAAACGTTAAACTAAAATAAATTATAGTTAAAGAATGTATCCAAAGATAAGTAAATAAATGTCTTTTTTTCTCTTGAATCCTTAAGACAGGATTTTATGAATCTAGGTTTTAAAGATTCTATTAACTCAATACAGTTCGCAATATTTTCCTGCAGAAATAGAATCTACCCATACCCTATAGATGCAGACTTTAAAATATGCTTCTAAATTGCTTAAATTTGACAACGTTCAGCAAAATAGGCCGCAGACTCTTGGTGATATATGTCCTGTTTTGTCAATGCCTTGATTTATAGAAAGGCATTTATTTATTCAGGTCCATCACTACTGTATCTTCAAGTTAGAATTTGGTTTTTATGGATTCATAGTTTCATAGGATTTATCTACAGCCCTTTAGGGAAGGGATTAAATGGTCGTAGCAACTTACAGAACGGGCGAACTTTCGCAACACCATAAATTGAAAAGCTTGTTTTTCTTTTATTACTTATATCAGATTGCTTGAAAAACTCGACTCTCGACTAAATGGATGTAGTTCTTGTTGTAAGGCGGTAAAGCAATGTGCGTTTTTAGACATAATAAGGAAATTTCAATCTGGATGAGACTATAATACAATAATCTCCCAGTCACCATAATTTTTTCAGTTACTAGTTTTCGATGAATCTCAACACGACATACTAAACTAAAAATTGATTATTTTTCTTTCTGGAGACATCAGATTGCAATTAATTAGTAACTTATTGCTTGATTTATTTTCTGTAATTAGATACCAATGTGTCAATTATTGTGATGAGCTTACAGAGAAGGTCTGACTTTGATCAGTTTACTGTTTATTTTCCTGAGATAATGACATTCACAGACCACAATCCTACTGTAGGATGTAGACAGGGAATTCATGCTATATAATTATCACAATCATATTTTGACGAGGTAAGAGACATGATAAATCACCAGTTCTATTGCGATCTGATGATTTATAAGAAGCCTTTCACTGTTGAAAGATATCTTGAGTAATGGAATTCAAAGAGATAGATACATATGAAAAATGAAGACTTTCTTAGATAATTTCTACTGGAATGCAATGATGACGTATGAACTGTCTTGAATTGTTAGCACGTGTAAGCTGAAAAAGATTTAATAGCTACTGACTTGATCCTAATTTTTCTATCCCTGTAAAATGGATGATATTTGTCACAAGACTGTTGATGCCCAATAGACCTCAAACTGCAAACATAGAATATGATTATTTTATTATAAAGTCGACATAATGACAAAGCCAGTAAAAGCCATTAATATAAGGAATTATATAATAAAGCAGCATTTACAAATATTCATGAAAGCTATGTAATACACAACAAGCACTTCCAGGAAGCCTCAGAATGAAAAATCTTTGCAAACCTTTCTAAAGATGAGGTAAATATATTGGAACATATGGATAAAATAGTAGCTGATTATGCGTTTGTTGGTTTGTTTATTGTATTGTTTTTAAAATCCGGACTGACACATAAAGAAGAATTCATCCTTGCATCAATCATCAGTGGAATTTATCTGCGTCATAAGCCGCTTGAATCGCTCTTCTCCATAGGCCTTACCATGATAATGATATTTTGATTGACTTTATATATTTATGTTTCAATAGAAATAGAAACCAGCATGAAACAAAACTTTGTTGTTGGAAAAGAAAGGAGATCTAACACGGTCATTGGACAAAAAGAATAAGGTTCGTAAAGCCTTCCTCAATGTAATATCTAGTATGATTCAAAGTAAATTACTAACCCACTGCTAAAGTATGTTGCCTATAAATTCAAACGACTCCTGCTACATAGGGCTTTAGTTCGGCAACAAAAGTCTTGCTTTTAGGGCCACCCTTACATCCGTTTGTTTGATTACTGTGGAATATATACTTGCATCGCACACATATACGAAAAGATTAATAATGATTACTTTCATGTATAGTACTTCTTATACATACAATGTTAATTTGTTACGCACTATCACATCTTTTTGTACCGCATGATGTATGGATTTGTATCATAGATCAGAGGCCTATATGACAGATAAATAAACATTATTATTATTATTATAAATTCATTTATGTTAAGGTTAGACGTCGCAAAGTTTGCAACAGAAACTGTAAGAATACAATCACAGTTTGGCTTTTAAGGCCAGCCTTTAACCGATACAATAACTAAATAGTCTTAATAACAATATTATTATTAAAGAGACTCACTTGATATTTAGAATACATTCGTAAGATTATGCTGAATTTCCATTGAAGTTTTCGAAAGTGCTTTAGTTTCTTGGTAGCTTTCGGATGCAACTGATAGATAGAAATGTGTGTGTTTCTGTGTGTATGCATGTATGTATGTGTGTGAAACATGTATATTATGAAGAAAAAAAATCAGTCTCTGAAATAACTTGGAAGCTTATGTATTACTTCTCCACTTTCATTATGGTTTAAAGGTTAAATTGAAGAGCTAGAATTTTTCAACGTTAAAAGTAGAATAGGCGCATCGATTCAAAAGCACGTATGATTTATAAATGCTGCTTTACTTGGTGTTACCACTTCAAATAATTGTCTGCTTTCTCGCCGTTCATGGGATCCAAGAAGATACATTTAGTAAACAAATAATCAAACAGAGATATTACATCAGGTTTCCATGACCTCAAATGCAGAGAAACAAATAATTCCATATGTACAAATTGACAGAATTTCCTTGAGACGTAAGCTAACATTGGATTAGCTGCCCCCTAAATATATTAACAAGGTTTTCATTGTTTATCTGATGCGTTGGGTCTGAAACACAATTTCTATCCGCTTGATCAATAATTTTATTGACACATATACTAACGTTGAGAGAAACGTAATGCAGGGCACTAATACAGAAAAAATTCGACAAGTTCTGGAAATTGTCTCTGCATTGAGAAGGGTCTTATTGAATGTAGAAGTCCCCGTAAAGTTACTAATGCAAAGAGACTTATAACACTCTGTAAATTAAACGTTATTATGAATGATATATCTTTAGTCGGCTTGTATCTGATCATGCACTTTCGGATTTATTGACTTGTTATAGGGTAATTATTGTATTTAAATTGTATTAATGAAATATTTAGTTCATTTATGACGTCATGTCTCTTGTACGAGCATTATGATTAGACTGGACCGTCGTAGTTTCTGAAATGACAAGCACATGACGAAAACAGACGGCGAAAAGTAAAACATGGTGTGCAACAAAGTTTTAAAGTTAATACATGTAAATTGCGAAAGCCATCAGAAAACAATAAAACTAACATACTTCACATTTTGACTCTCATGTGCTACCATGGATTAGATCCCTTTATTCTTGATAAATATTGCAGTCATGTGATCATCTTTTAATATAATCTGAAAACGAATTGGTTGACTGATTTGTTTCAGTGATATTGGTTTAAAGAAGATATAGTCTAATTAAGAACATTGATACTTTACTCGCCATAAATTCCGACGTTCTCGAAAAATAACTATTGATATAGAACTTGCAATTTATGGTCATGCAGTGTATATAAATTATGCACACGATAGGTTTTTGCGATATCGGAGGAAGCAACGATACTAGTTGCACATCTTACATTTACATTCTTTGTAAATTCTCCCTCAACTTTTCTTAAACCTATTTTAAGCGTTTCTTATTGGTGACGTGAAAGACCAGCGTTAACGTGGCTCTTCATTGAATCTTTTTCCTCATGATAAATGGACTGATTGAAGTACTTTTCCATAGAGCTCTTTATATTTCATATATTTACGTGAGTCTCATTCCTAATAAATGTGCTCGTAAGGTCAATACTAAATATTCGTAAAAATAGCGAGATTGTGAAAAACACAATTGTTTCAATCTACATCTGCATATAAACGTGCTTACCAAATTTAATTTGCCTAGGTCATGTGTTATTCTATGTAATCATGTTGTCATTAGCGCAAAAAATTATACATACGCAAATTCACCGAAAATCCTATCTGGTCGCAATACAATAACTGCAAATCAAAGGAAAATCATTTTGCCAAGAAAAGATTAATGATCGAAATATTTTCATGCCTTTGCTTTATTAAATTTTCAATTGTTATCCATACTATTTAAAATAATTCCGTCTAATGCATACTGCTCTCATACAAAACTGTTCTTCTAGTTTCTTAAACTTAGGTTTTAGTACAGATTCATTCTCTTTGTTCAGAATAAATTTATCTTGTTTGATTGTTCGGTCCTTCGACGCTTTTCCGGAATGTTCTGACATCTTCAGATCTGCATGTAAATGCAAATGACAGTAATTATAGCCTAAACCCAGTATGTATTGAGTTTGCTCCTTTGAAGATCAAATTGAGGGAAGCTGATTTTCAGAATGCAGTTTTGCTCAGTAAAGAAACCAAGGTATTTAATTAAAAGACAATACATATAAAACGAGCAAAAGCATATTGATGATAAATGCAAACAATAACATCAATATCAGTTAAATAATTACCAGAAAAATATAGTCTTTCTTAAATGGGTTCTATACAATACAATGATTTTTATTAATTTATCTTAAGAGCTTCCCAATTTTAAAATGAACGTCGGTTTTATGAATAAAAATAACTTTGAGTCTGACTTAAAATCGACCAATAAAATTTCTTTTTGTAGACCTAACTTTATGACCTATATTGGTAAACGTTGGTCCAGATATGATTTGGAAAAGAATAAATATAGACGGAAACTTCGTTTCCCAATGCTCTTGCGAGCCAGATTTGAGTCCCAAAATGTGGGTTGGGGATCCACTGGTGAATAGAAAATTAACGTGGAGTCATTTAATGTTGGAAATGATTATCAAAGGCGTAAACTGAGACTTTAAACTCTGCAAGAAAAAATATTATGTGTGTAATAGCAGCATGCTCGGGAAGTACCATAAATTATCGTAAATAAACGACCCGACTGACTATGGATGAAGATTTATATTCTTAGTCAGTGATTGTTTTCATGCCCTATATGATTTACATAAACAACTATTAACTCTTAGAGAAAACTGATTGCATTTGATTAGTCAATACAATGCACTTGATACGGTATTTGCAGCTCTCACAGGGTGTACGGAAATATCAACGTGTTATATGAAAATACTTATTTGCGGTTAGTACTAAAACCATTAAAGCTGAATTACATCAAAGGGAAATAATGTTATTTATCATAACACTCGTTTGTTAATATGACAAAACATCGCAAGGATCATGCAACATGCTCTAAACATGTAATAAAGTCATAGCTTAAAGTTGATCAAATATCGTCAAGATAATAAAAATGAGGAGGATGCAGGAATCATGCCAGTAGTTAAAGATTCGCATTACTGTCCACTTACATTTATGTTCGTTTGTAGCAGATATCCCTATTTATTATATGAAAGTGATGTTGTTTGGTAATTATAACATCCAGTTGGAAACTATACAGCTCCTATTGGAAAAGATTTACATCCTCAATTACATGCAAAGAACAAGCTAAAAATGGTTTGTTCAGACATTATATGAAATGAAGAATTTTTATATATATACATATATATATATATATATATATATATATATATATATATATATATATATATATATATATATATATATATATATATATATATATATATATATATATATATATAATTTCAATGCACAACATAGCGCGCTATAGTTCAAAGTCAGGCCGTTTGTTAAAATGTCAGCATTCGCAGGGTATTGACGGTTACCCCAAATGTCTTTCTTCTATAGTGAAGTGGAAACAGCAACTGGATAAACAACATTTACTTTAAAGGATTTAATAATAATAATAATAATAATAATAATAATAATAATAATAATAATAATAATAATAATAATAATAATAATAATAATAATAATAATAATAAGGAAGAATATGAAACAGTCTAAAATGGTATATTGCTGGCCATGATTGGTTGATAATATAAATAACATTTTAGTTATATAGAAAAAAATCGGAGCCTATTTTTTGATTAAATCATTTCAGAGCCAATTTTAATAATAACTAATCAAGCAGAGACAATGTTTCGTCAATGGAAATTTAGTACCTTCTACCCGCGGAACTTGGAAATCTTATTACTGAAAATTGCATCTGACTGTTTGGTGTGGAATTGAAGATTGGTTTCAAATAAGCGTAAATCCAAACAATGCCGCGAAACACATGGTTTTCTGCACACAGAAAATGACATCAAAGATATGTAAAACCTGATAAATATAGACTTGACCATAATCTTTCAATTGTTAATGTTACTGAATTTAATGTTACGATGTTCTAAAAAGTTTATTTTGGGGGATTAATTAGTACCGTGAGACGTCTGGCAAAGACGTCAAAGATATAAGTATATGTGATAAGGTTACTGTATTTCAATATTAAAATTGAATGGTGATCATTATTAACACCTTGCTGGAGTGGGAGCGAGTACTGAGGAGTAAAACCCTATACTTTGTACTGGTATCTTGATCTAGAATGGGGTTTATTATATACCCTTTAAATCTTACACGTTGGATGTCGTGTTAGATACAAACGTTCGTTTCAGTTTCACTTATACATTTCTGGCGTCCTCGCATCGATCATTAAAGACGTCCTGTCCCGCACTTTATTAATCCCAATTCGCTTTGAATCTGATTCAACTATTAAACCTAAAGAGACATGAAAAGCGTATAAATGGATACGTAATAAATACAAAACAACATCTCGGGTTTTGTTGCCAGTTGGGGAAATAGTATGGTAGATAAATACGCCTTGACATGATGGTGATAACTTGTCACTGTGTCAAACTCGTTCTCAGATTAAAAATCGTATTTAATTGTGTGTAGATATATTTAGCGTTGGATGCAATTCACCTAATAGCCCATGCATGTATATGTCTTTTTTCATACTTTATTGCGATGATTTTCCAAAGCATACAAGGTCTGTGAGGAACCTTATCACATCAAATATTTATGATAATGCCACAAACATCAAACATACATTACAAATTTCATTGCCCTAGACGGAATTTAACCATAAACTTACATCAGGCCATTATTAGTATTTTATTGTTTTATCTCATCGTCCGTTACCTAGCTATTACAAAAAAAAACAACGCAGAAGAAAACTCCATTGTTAGAGCTGAATAAACCATGTATGTCATCTCCATTAAAATGATTTACGTAGACTTATTGCGGCAGACTCAGCCAGAATCTATGGGAAGCAAGGCCTATATTTGCTATAAATTGTCAATTAAATTAACATTGATATTAAGCTCACTACAGAAATATTAGCCCGAATAAATCATTAGTAATAATTATTTTGAACAATGCCAAATAATCCAGAACTAAAAGAAAAACGATCCTTGAGCAGATAGTTTTGTGCTGTTAATATTGTCTCAATGCACACATAAAATATTGTGAGAACTGATGCTAGAACTACATAAATTTGTCTTAAGTATGGTATGTTTCTAAGCAAAACTTTTTGTTGGAATATCAATACAATGTTCCTTTAAAGTGTGAAATCCCTATCTTTTTATTGAAAAATGTTTATTATTAACTTCAATGTTTCGGTATTAGATTAAAATACGTGATAATTAGAAAAACTTTCCGAAGGATTTGCTACATTTATTGTACTTTAAATAGGTTATAAACAATACAAACCGTTGTAAAAACGCTCTATTATAAATTCTACATACGATTTTATTAATGTATTTTTAATAATCAGAATCATTCAGTTTCCAGACAATCTCTTATAAAATTGGCCAATACAAATAATAACCAAAACCTTAGCATTGCGGAAAAAAAAGTGAAAGAAGACGAGGCATTATCTCACTCCACAAAGTGTCATATCGTGAGAAAAAGGTGTTAGCTTTGCACTGATGCAGTATTCGTTCCTAAAAGCTGTTGGACTTACTCTTTAAATAATCGATATGGTATAATGTCATCATTTCCAAAAGATCGTACCACAAAGACATTCACATTTTCACATCAGATGATGTGGTAATTTTTGTTCCTATGTTAAAATTGTGTGCCAGTTATTACATTATAATTCTACTATTTGTTATACACGGTGTTTTGTTAGTTCAGATACGATTAAAATAAAACTCATGTTCACAACACTAGTTCTGATTAAATTTATCAAGGCATGATCAACAGAAATGAAAGAAGTTTTATTCGTGCATTCATCCGTTCATTAAAATGTACACTTAAGTTATTTCCTTAGGTCATTTCAGTTACATTAATTTAAATATTGTACAAAAAGGGTTCATGTCATAAAATCCATGTTTCACAAGCACAATAAAAGAAAATATGGTAAATAATATCATCAAAAGAGGGCAAATGATATGGTTACGAATATGGTAAATCATATAAAAATGAACACAAATTCTCAAAATAGCATGAAAAGTTCAGAAAACCATTTAGTATACCTCCTGGGGGGCAGTTTGCGTTAATTTCGTATGTACGCTAATTTAACTGTGCTTTCTGGCAATACCGATATCATAAATTGTTCCAAACAGATTGTTGGAGTATGTCATATCTTTGTGAGAACTTAGAAAACATAGACATACAATTGCTTTGCGTTACTGCGGACACATTTCATTTAAAAATCTTTTCAAAATAAAACAAAAGGAAGTCATAATACAAAACAGCGTCGTATTACCAAATAGGCAGAGTAGGCACCAACCTATTGGCCCCGCGCCTTTTAGGGATGGTAAAGTTAAAAATGTATTAGGAAATAATTTGCAAAGTGGGGGTGGAGCGCTCAAAATTTCGATTGCCTAGTGACCTAAACAGGGTTTAAATCCGGCACTGAATAAAAGAAATAATTGAGATCTGTACTGAAATAAATGCGTTCTATTTCATCGAGTTTGATTTCTACAATGATCCATTTGTTAAGTAGATCTTTTATATAGTAACTAGCATACATTAATACACAAGCTATGAATGGCATTCTTTGATTAATATAAAACAAGCTTAGCCAATATGCAAATGACAATAATGTGTTGTGTATACCGAATACCAGCATGAGACAGAATTTGGTATAAACTGAAGGAGTAAATATAGGTGATGTAATGGCAATCATTGTTGTGCAGAACTTCACTCGTCCAATCCTGCAACATGTACTTAACAAGTTAATGCTCAGTCTAAACAACAAATTACAATTATTTTCAGTTCCTTTATTATCTGTATGCAGATAGAGTTACCGAACATGTAATATGCAACATAAATCTAAATGCAAGGAATCGGAAGAGATTATTTATTGCATTTTCGAGTATACCACGTGTTGTGCAACATAAAACATTAAGCATTGTATGACTGATTAATTATTAAACATTATTGTATAATCTTGTGAAGAAATCAATGTTTAACCAACTATGTTTCAACTTATGCAGATATATTTGGTGGTATATAGCTAGGAGATTCACTAATTGTAAAGGAAATTCAACAAACAAAAGGCGTTATTATTATGTCAAAGAGTAGCCCATCAACCAGTATTCTGTTTCAAAGAGTAACCCATAAAACAGTATTCAGTTTCAAAGAGTAACTCATCAATCTATATATGTTTGTCAAGATTAACCAGTATTCCGTTTCAAAGAGTAGTTCATCATCCAGTAGTCTGTTCTAAAGAGTAACCCATCATCGAATAATTTGTTCCAAAGTGTAACCCTTCATCCAGCATATTGTTTCAGAGAGTAACTAATCATCATTATTCTGTTTTAAAGATATGTTTCAATATAATGAGATATTAAAATGAATTGACAGAGTTTAAAATAAAATCTTTAAGTAACTTTCGATTTGTAGTATGGGTCAAATAATATAAGTCATGATATATCTGTCGGAACAGTTAGATATTAAGTTTAATGGTAAGGAATTAAACCAGTATTTAGAAAACTGAACTCAACAGTTGTTTGCTTATAGTGTGTAGATAGTGTCTTAAAGGTTTATGGGAATTATAGTTTAAAGATTGTAATTATTATGAAGTACATATATCGGTGATCTGAGTGCGAGAATACACTGAGCAATCGCATTTGACCAAATATTATTATTCTATGACATTTCCACAAGTTCATTCAACGGGTTAGAATTCCAAATTAATATTGAATTGGAATATAAAAACCGCAATAGTATTGAGAATAATAGCTCCAAATAAAAATAGCTGTTAACTACTGAAATTCACGGTGTTTCATTTTCCTTTAAAAACGTTTCCATATATTCCTTTCAAGATGGAAAATATGAACATCAAACAATATTAAGTTTGTTTAATTGCTTTTTAAAGTTAGGCATATAAGTATTGCGGTTATTATTTAGTTTTACCATTTATCTTAGGTAAGCAAATATATAAAATACAAACGTGTTTTACTCATCAAACCTTTATCACGTTAAACGCAGCAAGGATGCATTGGTACGGAGTTGTTAACATGAAATCACATAATCAACGTTCCAAACTGTACATAGATGAAAGACATGCTTGTTTCTTTATTCAACCATTGTTTCCAGAATCACTATAAATGATTTACTTTGTAAATTATTCGCTAATGTTATGTAGAAACTTGAACCAAAATTATTAACTAATTTATTAAGTAAGTTTACCTATATACGTTTGGAAATTTGGTTTAGTAAGAGTCGAAAACACAAAAGCATTTTTAAATTTCGTCTAAGTTAGTCAGAGTAGTAATAACCACACAGCAGGGGAATGATTTTCACAGATCGATTCCGTTTATCGTGTTATCTGTTATATTTTGACTTCGTATAAGTTTTGGTTGTCATCAACAAATACTTGCTCTTTGCTTCAGTGTTCAGAAAAATTGCCGTAAATATATTTTAGAAATGGTCGGAAATTAAAAAAAAACATCCTAGACAAAACGCATGACATGAGAAGAAAGGTCCCTTTGCAATGGTGTCGAAAGAAAATGTTTGAGAAAATCGGAACAGAATAGGTGAACTGTTGCCAAAAGATACTGCAAGAAACACGAATACAGTTATTGGTCTTGATTTGAAGAAGTCACCAAATGCTTTTAATCCGTTAAAACAGTCGAGTCTGATTGGTTAATATGGATTTATGGACGCAACTCAGTAAGGAAATAAAAGTTTTGCTTTGGAGAAATTCTTCAATCTTCAATCTTTCTTGTGATAAGTAGGAGGTCGACTCCGGAAAACGTGAACATTGAGGGAATGGTGAATTACCCACCTTTAGATAGCGTCAACCTTAATAAGATGTAATACATTCTTTAACAGTAATACGAATGTTTCTGAAATTCTTCAAGCCCAAAACAATTCGGATATTTCTCTTTAATTCAGTTGTTGGGGCATGAAAAAAACCTACTGTAAAGGGAATATAATACCTGTCTTGCGATTTATTTCTTACGATGGGTAGTACAAAGTGCATTAAAATTAGTTAAACGTATTCATTTGGTTCATTATTCAGTACCAATATAAATATTTGTATTAGTTACAGGTTGCTCGGGTACGCAGTATGTTTCAAAGTCATGATAAATTATCTTATCATGTTCTGGTGATTTATGTTTAGTGTTTACTATCAGTTGAACAATATCTGATGAGCCAAGTTATATTAGCAGCAAAAATTTGTTTTGTTTTAAATTTTGCAAAACATGCATTTCTGTTTTTGTAAACCTAAACAAACATTTAATTCAAATTAAGATGCTGATATAAAGAAAACTGTGATGTGTCGAATTTCGAAAACTCTTAGAAGCATTGGTTAAATGAATTGTATCAAAGTCAATTTAATTAAAGTAAAAAGGGCTAGATATAGTTATATGATTATTTTCAAAGGGAATTCGTTCCACGCGACGAAACGTGAAGGAGCCATATGCTATGGTACAAGGGTATGACATAAGACTCTTCCCAAAATCAACCGGTTAAAGAGGAAAACTTGGCAATAATTGATTGTTCAAAAGAACGTTAATTACGGTATGATTAGCTGTCTTGATAATCAAAAATTCTACGTAGCAGATTTAGGAAACAGTCGAGTCGGATTGGTTAATATGGATTTATGGGCGCAACTCAGTAAGGAATTAAGAGTTTTGCTTTGGGGAAATTCTTCAATCTTCAATCTTTCTTGTGATAAGTAGGAGGTCGACTCCGGGAAACGTGAAAGACGTCTCTCGTCGTCATTGCAATAAAGCGTGAGAGATGTCTCAGAAAGTAGACAAACTCTACATTTGAGGTTCATTGGAAACGAATAAGAAACGGCAAAAGGTACTCAATATTGGATTCCCGATTTTAATATGTTATTTCATTTGTTGATTTACTTGCCAATGTATTGATGTTATGATTTATGTAGGCATGATTTCATTTTGCAGGGTTTTAGTGAAATGTTAGTCAGGACATTTATTCTTTGATTTTCTAATTATCAATTCATTTGGAGAATTGACAAGGTTACATGTAACTGAATATTTAATATACATGAGTGCTTATGAATTTTCAAGAATTAAACTTAATAAATGATGGGTAATGTTTCGTAGTTTTATAAATTAACTCTCTCTCTCTAGTATGACATGTATTGAGTGTATAGTCATATACTAGTTTTTGTAACATTTAATTGATGATGGAAACTATTTTAGAATAGTTAGATTTGAGGGTCTAAGCCATATGTACTTTAACACTACTAGATAGTTAATTGTAAGAAGTCAAGTGGTGTTAAATACGGGCACATACGTGTTAGCCGCGAAGTGGAATTTAATGGAATTTTACACTAGCCTGACCCGAAATAAGGTCGAAACAGACAATGACCGCGTATGTAAACATAGGAATTAGTGAACATGAGTGCAACAGAATTTATGCCTTTTGTTTTTGAATTAATGTATAAATATAGATATACTTGGAAATGTGACATTTTGTTTATTAAAGGAAACAGTTTTCCTAAACTCTCTTGAGATTCTGGAACTTTCCTGAGATTTTCCTGAAAATTCCTGTACCAATTCTAAGTACCAGAGCAAATTCTGAGCCGAAGTCTAGATCCAGAGACGATTGTTAAATCAGAGTTCGACTGACAAAAGTCCAGGTCCAGACGAATAGATAAAGATTGGCAGAGCAAGGACGAACGGAAGATTCGATGTCCGGATAAGATAGGTGATTATGTCACTCATTGTTGCACTCAATGGTCACATCTCGTAGGCGATGATGAATTGAATTAATTCTGTCCTAAACAAGTAATTGTAACAGTAAAGAAAATTTGTATTGTTATGTTTTATTTGAGTACATGTTAGTACATGATTGCTTCATTTTTAACCAAGTAATTGATTTCTTTCATTTTAAATTATGTTGTTAAGGGAGCTTGTTGTGTTTATTTCTTCAATATACTTGTTCAGAGATCTGCATTATTCTTTCTATCTATCCACACTGGGTAAATTACACCGCGGGAGATCATTCCTTAGCAGCGAACCGTAGTGGAAGAGGTTGGTGTGTTTTGAACGAATCCAATTTACCACAAAAACAAAGTACCTGATTTGAAAAAGTGATAAAATGATCGAACTGTTAAGTTCCAAGCATACTGCATAACGCCATTGTGACTAATAATAAAAGCCAGAATCTTACGCAGTCTGTCATAGAATATTGCTTAATCCCGATTGCAGTGTGCGAAATACGATTCAACCCTTACATAAAGTACAAAGGCATTCACATACAATGAAGTATGATGTTTTGTGCCGAATTAGCGACATAAAGTGTTTGATAAAGTTTATGAAAACGTCTACGCGATGTTCTATAAAACTGAAAGTATTCTCTTATGTCACTATTTGCTCTTTGTTTTTACCAAATCCAATAAAACATATAAAAAGCCAATAAATATAATGCAATTAACTAACAGAAAACAGGAGCAATACCGTAGTCATTTTGTATTTCATATTTCAAATTGAATACGATCCTTCTTTTATTAGTATCGTCAGTGTACTTAACAGAATTAACAGAAGGAAATCTTTCCTAGATTAGTGCAATATATATTAGATATCTTCTTTTAACAGATACTGCTTTTCAGTTTTGCTAGTCTTGTGTACTTTTGTTTATATATATATATATATATATATATATATATATATATATATATATATATATATATATATATATATATATATATATAATTCCGAATGCGCTTCCCAAGTAGATAATGATAAAGGTATTTAACAATTCACTGCATATTTCTTTAAAACAGGTTTTAAAAGTTATACATGGTTTAGAGGTTCCAGTCGTAAATGGTTGGGCTTAGTACGATAAATGATTGGAATCAGAATTGCTGTCAATTCAGAACTGGCGTTTATGGGCATTTGTCTGGAGGACATGTACATTGGAAACAAATGGAACTGATTGTCAGTATACGGTATCGGCTAAATTTAAGACATGAAATTACTGAACTAAAGAAAGCCCTGAAAATATATTTTATTGCAAAACATATAATGACACTTGTCTTGAAACTCTAAGATTACAAATTCACCAAAAATCTTGATTGAAACTCATGCCTCGCAGCACAGCAGATTGAGATCTTTTGCGAATCTAACACATCAGTGCATCTGTGCCATTTTATCTTTTTGTCAATCTTTTTCATGTCAGGCTAATTAAGCCGCGGACAAAATCACAATGACAGTCTAATTCCTTATTTCTTCTACACGAAGCGACGCAGATGAACGAAATGAACAAACTTTCTTTCTTCATACTACAGAGAACTCTCTTCTTTTCTTGTAGAGGATCCAGACTAATATTGATACTAGTAAATTTCTATTTTGTTTATTGTTCTATCGAAATTAACATTAGAGTTTCTGAAGGAGTGATGCTTCAAAATGCCACACATATTGGAAATTGGTAAATTAAATAAAGCGCTTCTAATTTAAATCTAATGATAATTATAATGAAAAAAGAAGCATTTCAATTAAATTCGTGAATCGTTTATGTTAAAGAACAAGATACAAAAGGTCGTCCTACTTAAACTAACTGTTGTGAATATATTTTTAGATTCATTCAGTTTGCCTCCATAATTATAATTTTTAGGGAATGTTTGTACGTCAACACCGTGCTTTAAATTATGATTTTGTCATTGTAATGATGAACCAGTAATGGAGAGAATAGTTGGTAACACTGAAATATATAATGTAATGCATTGCAATGATCTCGAATTGGAACTCAGATTTATATTCCAAATATAAGACTAAATATTTGTATTTTGCAGAATATTTTGTATAGTCAATTCGTTATTACTATAATAAAATTTCAAAATACAAAATTGGCATTATTTGCATTGATAATGTGTAATTACATCGGGAATCCATCTTTCCATGTTGTTGTTTCCCTATCAGCACCGCATAGAAGCCTTAAAGCATGGATATTCTATAATCAATAGCCAGTATGTTGTGTGTTCCCGGCAAAAACACAAGCGGGATAATCATAATGCACTAGAGCAGTGATCCCCAACCCCCGGGCCGCTGACCGGTACTGGGCCGTGTATCAAATGGTACTAAGCCGCCCAAGGAACATTAAATTATTTCAATTTTATTTACTGTGGTTTATTTCTCTCGGGTTTGGCGAACTTGCCATGGACAAGAGGTTAACCAGGAGCTGAGAGACGTCACCTAAAGTTGCAACAATAACGTGCATGTGCAAAATATCGTGATATCGTGTCAAGTTTTGATCACGTCTGGAGATGAGCGGCTTCGGTGGAGAGAAGGTGTGTATCACTCTTCTCTCTGTTCACCGGTACTTGTTTAAGAGTGCTTGGTGTATGTGTATATTGTTCTTGCTCAAATTAACCCAAAAACTAGCAAAAATGAGTAAGAAACAGACGTCTTTAAAAGTTTCTTTGGGAAAAAAAGGCCCAGTGAAGAGAAAGTAGAAGAGCCTTCAACATCAAAGATACATAAAACTTTTAACAGACAATACCATGAGTGCTACTTGAAATATGGATTCGTCGGGATAGGAGATTCCCACACACCAACCCCGTACTGCATAATTTGCGGCGACCAGCAATGAAGCAATGAAACCTTCAAAACTGCTTCGTTACTTGAACACCAAACACCCTGGATTAAATGACAAGCTCTGGCATTTTTTGAAAGACATTAAAACGGGAACACGAAGGACAGAACAAATATTTTAGGGCCACTACATCAATAAAGGAGAATGCACTGAGAGCATCATATTTGGTGGCTAACCGTATTGCTAAGGCTACAAAAAGCCATTCACTATCGGTGAAGAATTGATCCTGCCCTCCACTAAAGACATTTGCCGTGAACTTCTAGGAGAGGCTGTTGTGGAAAAGATAGCATATGTGCTTTTGTCGGCTAGCACTGCAACTAGGCGCATTGAGGAAATAGCCGAAGACATTGAGGCACAATTGTTGGAGAGGATTAATACATCACCGTGGTACGCACTCTAGGCTGACGAACCTACAGATATAGACAATAAGGCAATACTACTTGTTTATATGCGATATCAGGAGGATGTGCATGAGGAATTGTTATGTGTTCTATCTTTGCCAACCAACATCACAGGAGCCGAACTTTCATTGTCACTGGATGGTTATATCAGGACAACTAAAATGGTCCTTTTGTGTTTTGACATAAACAGACGGAGCTTCTACCATGACCGGACAACTGTCTGGTTTATCTGCTCGGATTAAGGATGTTGTACATGAGAATTAATCTACGCATTGTATCTTTCACAGGGAAATGCTGGCAAGCAGAAACATATCACCGGAATTTAGCAGCGTATTGATTGATGTTGTTAAAGTTATTAGCCACATCAAAGCACAAGTCCTTAACTTGCGCTTGTTTCAGCAGCTTTGGGAGGAGATGGACGCAGTGCACAGATGCCTTCTCTTATACACAGAAATAAGATGGTTATCCAGAGGAAAATGGCTAACCAGAGTATTTGAATTACGAGAGCCATTGCAAAGATTTCTCTCAGAAAAGAAGTCAACTCTGGCAGCACATTTCAGTGACAAGGTATGGTTCGCAAAACTAAACTTGCTTACATGTGTGACATATTCAGCCTGCTCAATGAATTCAATTTGTCCCTTCAGGGGAAAATGACAATCTTTTCCAGTTAACAGACAAAGTAGCTGCATTTAAAGTCAAACTGGAGTTGTTGGGACGGCGCGTGAACAGATGCATTTTGGATATGTTTCAGACATTAGCGGGGATTTTAGGCGAGACTAAGCCTGAGCATTCATTCGCTCAGTTGGTGAACGATCGACTGTCTCTGTTTTTAAAAGAGATTTAGCGCCACTTCCCAAAAACAACAGACCCACGAAATGGTAAGGAAAGGATCCGCGACTCATTTGTCAACAAACCAGGCGAATCTAGCATGTCTGTGCAAGAAGAATATCAACTGATGAAGATGGCAAATGACAGTGGCCTAAAAACTACGTTCGAGACAACAACTCTGTCGGTGTTCTGGATTAAAGTCATGGCATAATACCCTGAAATTGCCACCACCGCACTTAAATCCCTATTGCCATTTCCGACATCCTATTTGTGTGAAGCGAGTTTTCTGCAGTGACAGAAACCAAAATAAAACAACGGAATAAACTGGACATAAGCAACACACATTGTCTCATATCACCCCAGATGGAACCGTCTCGTTGCAAAGAAACTAGTTCAGGGTTCTCATTGATTTAGCGTTCTATTGAGTTAAAATGTTAAATCACATTATATTCATTTTTGTTGTAACTGTATTTTATTTTGAAGGCATGTTTAAATAAAATTAAATTAAAATTATTAAATCAAAAGAATCTAAAATATAAACAATCAACGTCCCTACCCCCTCAGCGGGCCGCGGTAAAATTATCAAACGTTGACCGGTCCGCGGCGATAAAAAGGTTTGGGACCACTGCACTAGAGCATATAGCCATACTGTGAATATACTAAATTAACATGCGATGAAACTCCACCTAGTGACTGTCCCGATACTGACACTATCCCGCTATATCGATTGAATATCTAGACAGCTGATGTTTCTTTCAGTACTGTACCGTCGAGAATCTTCAGATGATTCTAATGGATTTTCAAACCCGCAGAAACCATTAGCAAAGTCAATTAAATCGTTTACGCGTGTCTCTTCAAAATGCACGCTTTCTCAACAGGAATGGGACACATAAAAAGATTCTTTATATATTAGTTAGAATATCATTGCACCTATTATTGTATATTTTGGTTTGTTTTTCTGTCTTGTATTGTCTCTACCTATATATCCACCATACTTACATATGAATATAAACATTATGTATGCTGCGTGCTAAATACGAAAATCTGGCAATAAGACCAACTCGGAAATATGACAACTTGTCTCAAGTCCCGTATAGAGTTTGAAATAATTAGCCTATGGACACTGGTACAAAACTAATAACACTTTATTAAAAAGGCAATCCCTTCTAACATCGATTACAATTTTCTTAGAGTTCTTAATATCCGTTATCTTGAACATATTTCCTCATTTAATCCCACGAGACTTTTTCTTTTCCTTCACCATTCTCTACAAATACAGTACGAAGGTTACGGCGACTTGTGATTGATTGTAAATTATTTTTAAAAAATACACTTACAAAATGTTTTGTTTTTATTATCTAGTCCGGAATTTGATCAGCTGTACTCCAGTGATGCTCACTAAATATAGTATTCACCAAATCTTGATAGAAGATGCATTGCAGATTTTGGCTGAAATATAATATTATGCACACCTCCTTGTGTCGCCATTATCGATATTTTATTTTATATTACGTGTTGTATTTGCTGCAGCCTATTTTCCATTACGTATACAATTAACTGGACATGGCTATCGTCTGAGAAAAACTATATCAATGCACAAAACCATAATTTTGTATCTCCTGCGAAATAAAAAAGATACATGGGGATCACATACCCGACTGCATTTCTGGAGTTTGTATCAAACTGCAGTTTTGCATTACAGTTTCCCTGACACGTTGATATATATATATATATATATATATATATATATATATATATATATATATATATATATATATATATATATATATATATATATATATATATATATATATATATATATATATATATATACAGTCATGAGACTTATGCATTTATTCATCTTGGAATATACTACTCACAATTCCACTCATATTTTGCGACACTATTGTATCATTATTATCATCCATACAAACATTAATGTAGATCATAATACCCTTGCTACATTCATTAAACTTATTGGGTAAATTGATATTGGAGGGCATCAATGATATATGTCATGTTTGAACATTTTCTGCACTCCAGCGATGTTAATTTGTTGCATTTTATTCATTTGTTTTTTATCATAAAGGGCATCTGATGACAGAGCCATTTTAATTTCTTTTTTAATTCGTCGGAATATTTTAGTTAAATTTTACTGGAATAAATTACTGTTTTGTTAACGGAGCAAAATAGCATACGTATTCTATCAGGTATGAACAACAACAATAGTATGGAAATATATTCCAAAAAAGACAGCGGTTAATATGAACAATGACTAAAAATATCTCCAGTCTTCTTTTTAGTCAGATAGGTGTGTCTTTAATTGATACCTCATACAAAGCTATCGACATTGATTACAATAATATGGACACAATTTTGTTTCAAGTGGTAGAATTACAACATATTACTCAATTAAAACTGTCAAAGAATTACGTTACTATTCCATCATTTAAATCAGGGAATGAAATACATCAACGACCATTTACTGATATCAATCTTTGCATCTGTTGTGAAAGAAGGAACCTAAACCAAGGAGTTATCACAGAGCATGACTATTGTAGTTTAAACATTTCAGGGATGCACTATTTGCTAATGTGTTCACCAGCTTGTTTATGACTTTCCGACATGTCATTGTGTAGTGACCACGGTTCAAGTATATATATATATATATATATATATATATATATATATATATATATATATATATATATATATATATATATATATATATATATATATATATATATATATATATATATATATATATATATATTCGTAATATACAACGGCAAACAAAGTTATATTTGAAATAGTCATTGATCCATATAATACCTTTTATTCATTATATTTCACTTTAATAATTTTATTTGTTCAAGGTTGTTTAATACTTACAGACTTATTTCGTTTGTTATTCTGTCACAAATATAATTAACGCTTTGGATTGAGCACTGAAAGAAATGCTAATAGTCGAAATTGGCTCCCCTGTTTGTATAGATGAATGGTGATTTGAAAACATCAACTAAAAAAGACATTAAAAATCCCAATAATTACTATATATTTTATGCGAAGCCAACTTTACTTGATACAATGAACCTTTATCTTCCGTTTTATTATCTCCAGTTGTGCTGTCCGTGCCGTTGCTAGTTTCAATATTGCCCACAAAACCGAAACGGCTCATATTGAAAGCAAAATAAAAAAAACTCTTACCGTCTTTGGAAACATACCAGTGCGTATCCTTCCTATACAGTAGTGTACAATTTTACAATCAAAAGATTCTATATTCTTGCAAACAAGAGACTAGTACATGCTTATCTTCACATGCTTATCAATGATGGGCAATTCAATCGTAAGCAACAATTAGCTTTTCAATCAGACTTTCTGAAGTTAACAGCATTGTGGCGATCGATTTAAATGTGGGCTTTTCTTGTTTTCTGAAAACAATTTTTAGCAAATCGTATTGCGTTTATGTTACTATGGCACGATATCAATTCGAGAACCTTACTTGATGAGTTATGCAATGATGAAAACAATGTATCGGAACGGTGATGATACAGATTGGGATCCCAAACTAGCTGCAGCAAATTAATTGCATTATTTTTGAGTGATCTATTTCGTCCCTTTCCAATTTGTCCTCCTCATGTAATTTGCATGGCCTGCACGTTGAATCCAATCTGACGGAAAAGGTTTTAAAATAGTTTACATATAGAATCCTTATCGCATGATAACCAGCGATGTAGCCTTAGCATATAGTAAGTCCAATAAATCTTCATTGACTTGAAACGGTTGAAAATCTACATAAAATGGAACTAATCTCGCGTAATTGACTATCCAAACTGGTCTAATTTCGGAATATTGCCTCATTAACACAGTGTATGTAGATGAAGATCATTTAAGAGTTTAATGTTGTTTTTCTGCGACTTAGTTTCTTTTGTTGGTAAGTCACAAAGCAAATAACTATCAAGGTCAAAATACTACGTTGTTTATCAATAGGTCAAATTGTTATAATGTTATAATTTGGACCCATTCCCATATCCATTTACCAATAATTTTAACTTCATTTTCAATGAGTCTATGTTAATGGGATGCATCAGCAGTGTTTATCTTAGTAGATCTTGGTTTCCTCACCCTGAGATGTGGCATGCTTACGTAATCTAATTCCTTCAGAGATTGAATCTGTTTTTATTTCTGTCTATACTTCCTCTTAAAGAGATTTAAATCGTTGTCGGTTTTATGATCATCTTGCTATTCAACTGACATGTTACTTAAGTTTAACTAGCTTATTCAAAATGCTTGATAACTCAGCTTGTAAAATAATCTTCCACTTCAGTAGACACGTCCAATCACAGATATGTGTATAGTGTATTCAACTATACGAGCAGTTGTAGTCAGACATTGATGGGTCAATGCAGTCGGGTCTCATAAGGTGAATCTGATATGGACAATTTAACTAAACATTTCAGAATTCTGCTATTTCGGACACAAAGGATGCGTGCAGAATATCGTCAGAAAAACATCCTTCATCTGTTTGTTGCCATATTTATATCACATATTGTCAAAGGAATAATGAATCCTTTTCATAAACATTTTTACAGAGTTCATTTATTTGATTTTGTCAAAATTAGTTGATTAAAGTTTCAGATAAGTCACTAACATTTCGTTTTGATGGTATGCACCATGTCTACCTACTATTTCAGGTTTAACATTGGTCACATTTGATGACACTATTTATACAAGTTGGTATATAGAAATTCTCTATATAGTTTATGCAGAAATAAACTCAGCTCAGCCTGTTCGCATTGTTACATTCTGACCAGTGGACATATTCGCTAAATCTACCTACTAATGCAACTGCAACTCTCTGAAGATCAAAGCCAACATGTCTTCCCGACAAATAAAGCATAAACAAATTATAGGAATTTAATTGTACATGTGTAGAATAGCAAGTCTTCATACAACCTAAATGTGTATAAAAAATGTTGTGAACTTCTCGTTTGTTTGTGAAATGAAATCGGACTAGAGTGTAAATGTCAGAATATATGAACAGCTTTATTCTGCAAAGGTTCTGTGAAAGAGCCTCCCTTGAAGCTCGATGGCTCTAATGCATTTTGACACCCGGTTTCTCTTTCAAAAGAGATGATTAATTGGTTTATCCTGCGAATAGGGTTGTCATTTCCGTTCTCGTTCTCTACAGCACACCAACTGCATGTAACAATAGAAACGATGAAAATGTTTCAAAATACTGTATACTGTTCCTTAGATAAGACTCGAAAGCCCATTGTGTCTCCTCTGCAAGACCGCTCCGGTGGCCTAGGTGGCCAGAGCTTCCGTCTCGGATGTGGGAGATAACGAGGTATTTCTGTCTGAGTCATTCAAACGACTTATAAAAAAAACTGGTGCTTGCAGCTGCTTTGCTTGAGGCTCTGCATTAATAGATTAGGATTAGGACTGGTGTCAGGATAATGTGACTGAGTGGGACATGATGCTACATGTCTGCGGCATGACTAAAAATGGCTTAACTGACGTTAAAAATCAAAATAACACACTCACACACCTCTGCATGTATAGTAAATCTTGCGGACCTACTTTTCCTTCACATCAATGCACGATAATAAATACTGCGGATGCAATAAATTAATATCCAAGAAAAAAAAAGACATTTTCTAGTCAAAGTTAATTTCAGAAACAAAAGTTTTAAGGCATAGCAAAACCTTGCGATACAAATCTAAAATAAATAAATGCTAACTGAAACAAAGGAAATAAAACAAAATGTTACCTGGAATACTAAATTGAGTAAATAAATGTAACCTATAGTCCTGAAAATAAATGTCACTTGGAGCCCTGATAATAAAAAAATTAAATGTTACCCGGACCTCTGAAAATTAATAAACTAATGGTGTTTGGAATGCTGAAAACGTAGTTTTGTAATTACCAATCTTTCCACAGATTCAGATGATATTGATCCTATCTCAATCACAAAATAAGTGCTTGTTGCAGGCAAACAGCTTTAGGTCTTTCAAATTCATCCTTCTTCTTAAAAACTACAAACATTGACGGATTTCGTAAATAAAGGCATTAAGTAGTTATATAAACATAATCTCTATCAAGTTTATAAATTTAGTTTCCTCCTTTGATTACTTCTTTGTCTGTGCTAGAACAGGCGAAGAATTGTTTGACCGTAGATTAAGGAACAATGTTTAATAAAAGTTTTAAGATATTCCTTTATCAAATTCTTAAGATAATTAAGTCTGTCCACTACCTTCATCATCGGATCGTAAGATAATGCAGTCTATAATATCTTCACATAAACCCATCACAACATTGTACGATAATGCAGTCGATGATATTTGACCATAAAGCCATCATCGCATCGTAAGATAATTCAGTCGATAATATCTGACAACTACCTCATCATCAAATACGAAGATAATTCAGTTGATAACATCTGACCACTACCCAATAATAAAGACGTGAAAATTGCAATAACTTTGGTATAAGTGAATGGATCTCTTCGTGTTTGTTTCTGAATATATTTTAAATTTGCCTTGTTTGGATTTTATTCTACGTGGTAGAATTTCTATGCAAGTATATTAGGGAATAATGGAAGGTATAGTTTAGCCCTAAAAGATAATGTCATATTTAGTATGATAGAGATAATATGTTGGGCTACGTAAAACTTATTGATTCTCGTTTATTTTCATTGTTACCACAGAAACAGCTAAAATGTTTATAGAAGGTCGATACTCAAGTGACTCCAGCATCAATTATCCATAATTAGCAGACACCAGGCTACACCTGTATTCGGTTTGTTAAGCATAGGAAGGAGCATTCTGATCATCGTACGCGTCATTACACTGTTTCCAAGTCATTAAAAGTACTTTAAGAAAAAATAACTGATACACAAATTTCAACGATAATAAGAACCACATAGTCCGTTTAGTCCAATATATTTGTTGAGACAAGTTGTCTTTCATTTTATCTCATTCAACAACAATATGTGTTTATTTCTATTTCTCGGAATGCGTGCAGTAAAACTGTTGACTGCAGCTCATCCGTTAAGTGAATACAGAAGCAAGAGCTCTCAATTATAAAACTATAAAGTCTTTTTATGGCTACAGGAAACCGGTATTGGATTGAATTTGTTATTTATAAAACCTACCATGAACATCAAGGATAGGCGGCTATGATATGTAAATATAATGCGGAAAAGTTTAGGTTTAAAAGAAATTAATACTTTTCAAGAATACTATAAACTTTTCAGTTTAATCACTTAAAAGCTTGAATTAATATCGGTGTGTCATTGTGATATCTAATATTTTGGAATTGTATATAGAAGTTACTAATATAGGGCACGGAAAACATTTCTGGTGTGTGCACAATACGTTATGACCGTGTATATAGTTGAACAATATTCCTCAGCATACGTGTTCAACTGCGATCTAAAATGCATCTTAGCAAACAATATATGTTTAACTCATTTTCGAAAACACAGACAATAGAGGTGTGAAATATTATGCACTAAAAAGCAAAAAGAAGAAGAAAACAAACAAAGAAAAACACTACAATTAGGGAACATTCCGGTTCATTATGAAGAGATAAGCATTTACCTTTAAAAGCAATTTGGAATTGGAGTTTTGGACTATAATTTGCCATTTCCTAAGTGGCATATATTTATAACGTCAACCATCGATAGGAACCACCACTCATATTCATTAAATCATAACATAATGGATAAATTGATGAGTAAAACACATTTAAGGAGACAAAAAATAAACGAAGAGAGGTTGTTACCGTATGCATTTGTGTACAAGTCTGATGCAACTGCAAATAACAGATCCTGAACAGTTATTGTGTAATACTGTCAGGTCGATGACTGTGTTGTATTATTTCTACTATTGATTAATTCTAACAAATTACATAGAACCCAAATGCATTACACAAGAGACGTTCTGGCTCTATACAATCTGAAAAATAAGTATATCTGGTAAATATGATATTGTTGGTATCGTACAAGAGGGAATGAAAGCCTCTAAAGCATTTCTGCGAAGGAAAAAATTCCCATAAAATCTGCACTTTTGCGACCATCCATAAAGAGACCAGTCGCGTTTTTTTTCCCCGCGCATTCACACAACAGTCGATTTCGACAGCCAGAGCTGCAGCTGATTAAAGAGAATGGAGCGGTTGGTATGGATTGAGGAAAACGCATGCATGTACGGTGATTTAACCCTTGTGCCACACATTGGATAAATCTGCTGCATAGACTGTCTAAGCGAACACAACGTAATAGGATTGGAAGGCTGAGTGTGTTTAATATGTCCGAAGGACTAATGATTGCGGAACTAACGAGTGTGTGCAACGAATGAATTCTTTGATCATAGACGCAAGTGAATTATTAAATGTAACCCATATCTCTACGCTACTGTAAATCGTATCATTATATTCATTGTGTACGTGGAAATAACGTTGGATTGCACAACTCTGCCTTATGGTCGAAACATTTATGTCTTATAGATGAAAGGTGCAGTTTCTGTTACGTCATGAAAGTTTTTCTCCCAGTTTAAACCCCGTCTATAGTTCAAGTGATTCTATACAGATCAATCATAGGTCAAACAGTTTGATTCAATTATAATAGCTCTCTAGTTAGTTGGAGGCAGTTTAACTGTCTGGTTAAATATAGTGGATGGCTGTTCAGAAGTTTTAAGTCTAAATTGTAAACTAAGAAGAAATACACATTGTAATTATAACCAACACTCCAGCATTCCTGTTTATCAGGTGACATTGTAATGCGACTGTATTGACCGTTAATAAATTACGTTACTATGTGAAAGATGTGCATGTACAATATCGCTCATGGGGATCCCTAACGAAGGTAATATGCCACGCACAACACTTGAATGAATTATGAAATAGTCAATAGACACAGTGATGGCGAGGTCGCTTAAAATCCAGCATGATATGCTAAGTAAATGGAAAATGTGACCTTTTATCATAGTCTACTATTTGAATATTCTTTCAGGAGATCTTTTTTTACACTATATAAAACGTGATAAGTGATGTTATATTTTCTGAACAGTTTGTACTTTTTATGGATACATACTAGTAATATTCTATACGATAGAACACGTTTGAT
The DNA here is from genome assembly GCA_016746295.1 of Potamilus streckersoni. Taxonomy (NCBI): domain Eukaryota; kingdom Metazoa; phylum Mollusca; class Bivalvia; order Unionida; family Unionidae; genus Potamilus; species Potamilus streckersoni. The sequence goes on along the minus strand of JAEAOA010001664.1, from coordinate 1,539,056 downwards.
AAATAAATACAATTTTCTGTCAATATACTACCAAAACAAATTATATAGCATTTATATCCAATGTCATTTACTTTAAAATTCTACTGCGAACAATCACCATGCAAAAGTTTGGCAAACGATCACTCCGCTACGCATTAGACAATATCTGTGTTTTGTTTTCGGTTTTCCTTTTCAAACTACATTGCCATATCGATTTTGTATCAACAGACACAACCTCCCCGTTATAAACCCTTCCTTCGAATCCATATTGATTCTTTCCTTTTTCTTTCAAAGCAATATTAGATCCAATAATGAGTTTACTCAAATCCGTAAATGGACTCCTAATCCTTTGATGGAATATACATATTTAAATTGAATATTTGGTCCATATAGTATCGCAAACATTTTAGTCTGCTGTTCCAATGAAGCGCAATACTTAATCTCCTTTTACCCTCTGAACAACTGACATAACTCTGAACAACTGACATAACTCTGAACAACTGACATAACTCAAGAGTACATCAATTTGCTCTTCAGTATCTTCCATTAAAATGATCAAATTACATGAAGACTTTTTTCAACAGTAACACACGAGAAACAACTTACCTGTAGTCTCGTTGACAATGTGGATACTAATGATTTAATAATGGATACTAATGATTTCTTTGAAGATTGGAAAGAAAACAAAGTTTACTATGCAATAAAGTCAGTCCTTTAATACGAGCACAAATGTAACGTTAAGCCTATACGACAAGTGTAGCAGACAAAAGTCACTAACATAGATCTTAACATTATATAATGTATTTATTGTTGTGTCATTATTTACTACATTCATCTAAAATTTTATCTCATACAAGTTACTGTACCGTTTACCTGACCTGATATTTTTCATTTGACACTATAGACGTTTTTGAATCTTTACTTATATAAAAGAACTATAATTTCAGTTCTTAAATTTAAATAAGAATCTCAACACTGTAAGTATCACAATACCTTAAGACTACAACGAATGTGAGATGCTGTTATATATAAAATAGCTTAGTAATGATCATATGTCATGTGTACTCTGACAGCTTTCAATTACAAACACTGTGTCGTGATCTTGCAAAATAAATATAATGAAATGAATTAATGTTAAAGCCTTCCCACCAAAAAAGTTTGATCTTGACACTTTGTTTCTTATCACTGCTGGGTAACACAAAGACAGTAAAATTCGACAGAACTAGTTTTAAATGAAAAGGCAAATGTATACAATTTACCAAGGACTTCAAGCAGTGAAAAAAAATTCAGTAATGTTTTTTTCTTCCTTATTTGGGTTTCCAAGGGCAGCCAAGCATCTACTGAATATATCCACTATCGGACTAAAATATGACTGAAAATTGTTTGCTTTTCTCTAATTAAAGATATATTAGATACCTGAATTATATGAGTAATTTAGGTGAAGGGTATCTGTAGGAACATAAAATTATACGAGGGACACATTTAACATCACGCAAGAGTTCGGAAAATATGGGTTATATAGAAATTTAACATTAGGATTTCACCATCAGCACCATGGGAACTGAACATGGATTAAAAATTAGCTTGTATATATTATTCAATATGTCGTCAAACATATAAAGAGAAGGGTTTAGTTTATATCCTTACACTAGTTAGTGCTGAGGCGTATATGGTCCAAGAAAACACTAAGTTGTGTAGCTGGTCTAATCTTATGCTAGGATTCAAACTTACATATTTTATGTTATGCGTCTGCCATCTCAGTTCATTCCATGAATTAGGCTTACAAAAAAAAGTTATAATTCTCTTTTCTCATACGGTGCTTTCATTAAAATTAAAACAATATTTCCAGGTAGACCACTTCAAAGCATGCTGATTTTATAGTGCAGAAATTTGATTTAGTCTTAAATGAAATCATATGCCAAAAAACGAGAATCTCCTTCATAGTTTTCGTTAGAAATTCCATATACTGTTGGAAACGAATTGATTGTCTCGTGTGTTCAACTATAGTCAAGTGAGATCTTAGCAATTTTGTGGATAAAGTTAGATCAAAGAACTGGTAAAGAACGTCTGACCATCTCTGGAGATTTACATATAATGCAGTTTTGGAAGTGAAAACATTTTATAATTAATAGTGTTACGTGCCTAATTTCGAACAAATGTAACAAGGAAAGCGTGAAGACAACAAGATTTGTAAACTTTAACAAGTAATTTATTTCCCTAAGGAAAGAACCAAAGTAAAAGTGAGAAAAAAGGACTTACAGTTTACCAATCAATTCCATAAATTAATCCAAGAATTAAAAATATAAGTCCTATTATTAAAAAGTCCTAAATGAATCACAGTCTGAGTCCAGATGAAATTCAAAATGGAACGTGATGTCGTCTTCGAAAATCAGCATTGTCCTGATGTGTCAACAGTTCTTTGTTGACTCAAAAAGAATAATATTCCAGTTTGGAATTCCGAAAAAATGTTCAATAAATGTCTTTGTACAAGAACCACTTGTAGAAACACTTGTATCCTAGGGTAAATAAATTACCAATTCCAAAAAATACAAATATTCAGCTCAAACTGGTCACCTCAAAATACCTATGAGTGTCAACGATTTAAAGCACAACTAGCTATTTCTTCTTATAACAATAAGTTATAAGACTAAATAAAATGCAAAAAAGAACCCTGTATGAGGGTCACGTGGTCATTTTACCAAGACAACGTATAAACATTTACATGCAGATTATCCCTTACACTAGGTATGACCTTAGCTAAAATGAATGATTCTTGCTCTGTAGGAAAAATTAAAAGTTGTTTAATCAAAACTGATACTGGTTCTGAATCAAGATCAGTAAATAGATACAATACAATGTTTCTACTATTGTCTGTTTATCAGGTCAAACAGAACTGAATTGAATTTCTAAGAAAAATATAAAATTCATTAGACAAAATTATCATTACAATAAAAAAGGCAATGGAATAAAATAAAAATAAAAATTTTAAAACTAACAAACAAGTATTTAAATTACATATACATAACAATAGCTTACTGTTGGCTGCAGTTCTATGACGCCAATGAGCAACCAACAGGTAACTTACACTGGAACACATGATTTTAATCTTGGATCAGACCCTAGTCCCAATCTTAAACTTTTTGATTTCAATACGTTGGATAAGATAAATATTTTTGGTGCGATTCTGACCAACCTTGTTGCTTACTCCTCATATAACCCGGCTTATTTAATGCTAGTTTTTAAAACAAAACGATTATATATCGATTGAAAAATGGTGCTAGTTTGATTCAGTCTCAGACGCACATGTACGCCATTCAAGAAATATTTGTCTTGCAACCATTTCTCCAACTACAAAAGATACGTTATTTCACCACTTTGTCATTGATCTTGACAAGAAAGAATGATTTCACGCAGGGAAGCATCTAAGAGTGTATTCTTAGGTTATATTCGGAATGTGTGTAGATTTTCCAGGTAGCGATGGTAACGGGAACTGACCACGGTGTTACTGGCTAGTTTGTTTATTAGGTACACATCCAGTTCATTGAAAAAAAATATGCAATTGTTGACATAATCCACACTGTCATCTGCGTCTTGATTCATATTGTCCTGTTAGATGTCTTTGACTGTCGAGCATAGGCAATTGTAGATCATATGAATATAGTCTTTGGTTGGACGCTTGATTTCAAGCTCGATATGACCTGTTGTCGTAACAGACAACATTGGATGAATAGTTGGTACTGGGTTTTCGTACTAACAAGGAGCTACTTGTAAGACTTATTGGTGCTTTCGCTCCAGTGTATCGATGTCGTTCTGCTTGAGCTCTGGCTTCCATGATTGCATTAGCTAACACATGTACTCTTTGTTATCCTGTCGTAAAAGTTGTTGGGATGAATTGAATCAAGACGTCTTCATTATGTCGCGAGATGGAAAACATAGCCGTCGTCATTTTATGTATCTTTTATCTATTCCCCCTTCTCTGTATGTAAAACACATATAAGACGGTTTTGATGTTTTGTTCCGCTCAGACTCCCATTACATGATGATGAAAGAGCAACAACAATTCCAATTTCGGTTGAGCAACGTACTTAAACGAATTCAAATTACACAACTTCAAATTTGATCGTTTCGGATACGCAAGGAGAAAAGGTGCTGGACTAAAGAATGGAGTTGTTCTATTCATCAGCGTCATCCAAACTGCAGCCAGAGAATGCCCACAACAACTTAGAAACTGAAGTAAGCTTCATTAGAAAACGTGAGACCTGAAAACGTATCAAAAACATGGATACTGACACTGAGAGTGTAGGATGTAGAAAGAAAGTGATGGAAAATGCAAAGGATGGCAAGAAAATGAAGTGGAGATTTCAGAACATATTCCTTCTAAAAACAAAACGTTTAAAAGGCACTTTCAGAAGCCTTTGGATAGGAAAGTGACAAACCAAAGCTGTGATTTTCGTGAAATGGAGCGTTTTAAATATCCTAGTCATTTTTACCTACTAGAGTATACCAAAAAAACCCGTATAAATCAAAGGATGTCGATTTATTTATTACTATCCATTGCTATTCTTTTCAATCATATCATTTTATGAATTTATTTATAAATTGTGGGAGATAATTTCATCCAAAAGACATACATACATACATACATACATACATACATACATACATACATACATACATACATACATACATACATACATACATACATACATACATACATACATACATACATACATACATACATACATACATACATACACACACACACACACACACACACACACACACACACACACACACATACATACATACATACATACATACATACATACATACATACATACATACATACATACATACATACATACATACATACATACATACATACATACATACATACATACATACATACATACATACATACATACATACATACATACATACTTTTTGGGCTCTGCTTTGTTATAATATATTATTAATGTTTATTTTCTGAGTGGTATGATTGTCTTGAAAAGGGCATTGTGGAATTGATACACAAATAAATTATGGACTTTTCTTCATAAGATGGAACTGTCTCAATTCTTTATCTGAGTACCACAGTCTCTGGCATCGTCATTGCGATGTCGTTGTTTGATTCATAGTAGGTCTTGCACATGTCATCGACCTTTTGGGAGGTGAAGCCATATGTTCGATTATGTTTTGCAAACGAGGCTTGATAAAATGGTCTTATATCTTTCAGTTCATTCAATTTCAACGGTGCATGTCTTTCTTCTGCTCTCTCTTGTTTTGTAGAAAATTGGATTCTTCATCCATCTAATTTGCATAAATCAAGATAACTATTACTTTTGATTAGTCTTGAAATCATTTTGTTTCGGAATTGGCTTTGCCGATGACATCTGAAATTCCTGCGATGGTGATACAAAATAAAGTAAATCATTTGGAACAAACGCTGCCGTTGATTCAATAGTGTAGTTGTTGTAGAAATCATACTAGTAGTAAGTGTATTACTGATGCTGTAATGATTGGTATATTGCATATTCGCCGATAAAATGTTGTGTTAGTCTTCATATAGGGCAAAGTACATTATTGTATTATACTGTTAAATATACAATGGTTTTAATTATAAACACTCATTAGTACATCCATCGAATACTGATTGATAGCTGTAAACGTTTAATAACTAAGACACACTCTGATGGGCTCAAACCCAGGCAATAAACAATATCGTTGGCAATGTGCCAAACATCATTCGGATCCTTTTAATAGATTTATGAAGGCTGTGTTTCCACCAGCCTCGTCATCCATTCGCAGATGTGTGTTTGAGCAGAGTTGTTGATATCTATCTTCAGTACATTGTTTATTGCTAACTACATAGTTTGTGTGGAGTTAAAATGTTCAATATAACATTTCAAAGATACAGCTGCATTTCTCATGTGGATATATGGCAAACAACAGTAGTGTGTCAAAAAAGCTGACAAGTATTGATGCGTCCCCGTTGTTAGATGACGTTTGAAACTAAGAAAGATGTGGGATAATCTATCGTAACTACATTTATTAACACCCGACGTTCTTTCTCAGGGCTACGTCTGCATGCTAGAAACAGAATATTTACAAATTTTACCAACCTCAGTATTTATGTTTTGTGTTGTGCTTGTATATGTTTTTAAAACAAAATGATATTGCCGCGCGAGTGAATGTTATTTTTCATACCTTCACCTGCTATTCTGTTTGTATGTGTTATTGTTTGCCGGAAAGTAAGTATAAGTGTGCTAGTGATCCTATCCTACTTGTGTCCGTTTGTGTAAGAATATCCTAGTCCTCATCACGATAGCCTTCTACGTCTCAACCTACCTTTAATTGTCTACTTGTGTGTATGCATGACTTGGTCAGTAAAGGTAGTATTGGTCAGCATTGAAGTGTGCGAGTGAATATCTATCTATCTTTACCATCGTCCGTTTGTTTGTATGTGTGATTAAAATTGAAGGGTCAAATTGTTGTATAAGTAGTGCATTCTCATGTCTTTTGTATAGGTCTTTTGTTGTTTGTTGTTTTGTTTTTGTTTTTGTTGTTGTTGTTGTTGTTGTTTCTTCTTCTTCTTCCTCTAGATATAGACATCCATCCATTTTTCAATCACGCCAAAACTCCATACATGCTATACCAAAATAACATTAAATTTCCATAGAGGACCACAGCGACCCTACCATGTTCAATTTCAGTGAGGCATGCATAAACGACTAATGTTAAAACCATATATTATCCTTCCATTGCTAATGTTCAATTCCCATAGGGCTCAGTAAACCGCTTATGTTAAATTCCCGTAATTCCCGATAACTGAGCCGTGCTAAACCTCAAACTACATGCCTTCCAATTCAGTAATGTTAAATTCCTGTAGAGCGCACAGTTTTCTGTAATGTTTAATATGACTACTCTACATTGTCCCTTTTATCTGCAGTGGGAAAATATGCACCATGTTTCAGTTTTGATATTTATTGTGTCATGTTATTCACTCTGGATGTCATATGTCGGTCATTAGGCGCTATAATTCATTACAAAGATTACATATATTGACGATACTATGAAAACATCAATTTAGCTGATGTTCCAAGAGAGAAATGTAAACCATTCTCAAAGAAAATTATATCTGGCAATATTTACTCACTGATTCATATCCAACTATTATTACTTTATTAACCTCCCATTGATCATGTTGTGAGAAACAATATTGACTTTTAAAAGATTGTATGACAGTGTTCCTCACCATGTAATTGAAGACCACACAAACATTTTTTTTCCCAAATTTTTGTCATGTCCATAAACGGAGCTCGATTTCTAAGTTAAAGAAAACAAATAAATCAAACGTGGCTATTACTAATGTTTGAGGACATTCCACAAATCAAATATGCAACATACAAATTTGTACTTTAGGCAAAATGGTAGTACAACATAAATGCGTGTAATCCTCTAGCAGAAATCAAGAATCTCAAATTCATCCAGTATTCTGAATTTGAAAGGAAACTAATATCTCTTAGAACAGCAGAACAATACCACCAGCAACAGCATATATCAACAGATATGGGGTTCTATTCTGAAACTAGTGAAGGAATGTAAATACAATTTTTAAGTTAATATTCGTTATATACGTAAAATAAAAAGATCGCAGTATGCGTTATAGTAACGGTATGCGTTATAGTAAGGGTATGAGTTATAGTACGGGTATCTCCCCAACTGCTTGTATCTCTAGACCTTGAAGTAATAAGTATACAATTTTAGTTTTGAGTAACCACGATTATTTTGAACTGGAGGAGAACTTTTAGGATTAATGTCTGATTTAATTAATAATACGTTAAGTTACTGTTAATTATTTATTGTTTAACTATAATGATTAAATCATTTGCTAAGTTTTTCAAAATTGTTTTGTTTTGTTTCCTTCGGTTACTTTGTTTAAAACAATAGAAACCTTCAACAACGAACCTTATCTTTAAATCAAAAGTTTTCGACAGGAGGCCTTATTCCAGAACATCTTGTATTGTGGTTACTCAAAATTAAATTTGTATACTTATACCACGTGACAATTTGTAAATACGCAAATCGTAAAACAACAAACATGAGTCACCCATACAATGAGGAATGGCAATTGTTTACAAGAATCATTTGACCGACCTATCCGATGAGAAATAATCCCAAACTTGTAAACATGTTTTATTATTAGATATTTAAACACAGAAGCACACACACACATACACACAATATATATATATATATATATATATATATATATATATATATATATATATATATATATATATATATATATATATATATATATATATATATATATATATATATATATATTAAAATACCATACAGGTGAGAGAATTTTTAATTTTGAATGTACGGAGCTTCGAGATCAGGTCTACCGGTAGCTGGCACTCACCAGCCCATACGCCATCACGAATCGGTGTTATATGCACTGGCGACTAAGTAATCACTTATCATCTATCTACACATTCACTCCAGATTCAGATAAAAGAAATCAAGGTAGATAGGACTAATGTTCGAGAATTGCAAATATACACCAGAAAGAATAGTAACAAAGAAAATACTTGTCACCAAATTAGCAATTGCGTTAACTTCAAATTCGAGATTGCTGCCTTTGGAGAAACTTGCCACGGGGTGAGAGCAGATATTAGGCAGTTGGAGAATCTAGACTGCGCTCCGGATGCCGAAGTTGTGTGTTCTTTGAAATAATTAATGTCTAGCGAGTTAGTAATATTCCAAATTAATGTATGTAGTCATTACGATTAAATCGAAGTAGATGGTGTAATCTGCTACGATGTTTCATCGTGGTGTGGAGAAAGGCCATATTTGTCTTGTGCATCTATAATTAGGCTTTTATATTTGTCGGTGTCTTTTATAATTTGTTAGGTAGAAAATGTATCAGAATACTGTTGATGCTGATAGTTCACTATAAAGAGAATTAGAGATATGTATGTATGTATGTATGTATGTATGTATGTATGTATGTATGTATGTATGTATGTATGTATGTATGTATGTATGTATGTATGTATGTATGTATGTATGTATGTATGTATGTATGTATGTATGTATGTATGCATGTATGTATGTATGTATGTATGCATTCAGAAGTGGCGATATTGTTGTTGTTGTTAAAACCCTTATTATAAAACAAGCTGATGTGGATGATATAGATGAGTTTTGACCTAATGATTTAATTGCCATTATGCGGATGAAAGGTTGTGAGAGCATGTTAATTCTTTTGTGTTTGAAATAGGAGGCACGATTGTACGTGCCTTCTGATCAACAGGAAGCTTTCTGGGTTAGAACGGACGCCACCGTAAGATTGGAGAGTTGAAGACGAGAAGAGCACGCAGAGATAGGATGTTGTGCGTGAAAGGAGGATCATAGACATAAAGTAGTGTACCGGAAGTACCAACAAGGAGAACACGTTAACGGAAACTAGAGTACCGGAAGTAACGAATGGAATGCAAGGCGGAAGTTGTAACAAGAATATTGAGATATGAAATGTAATTGAAGGCTCATAGGAGAAACTACAATCTACGCCTTTCATAATGGGAATCACAATTTTGACGTTCAGCTCAAGAAAATACTGAAAAACTTTAAAAATTTATAGAAATACTTTCTATCTGAATTTCAAAGCACATAATTTACAACAAAGGCTTAGAAGCGTAATATAAATTTATCATCTGATAATCAACGGTAGGATTAATTCGCAATTAGTAATGGTTCTTTCCCATTAGATTGAAGACATTATTAGTAAAAGTATATATACCCTATAATAATCAGCAATACGTTTCTGTTGAAAATAATAGATATTTGCAGATGAATCACCATTGGCATTTGCAAAGTAGACATAACAACCGATTGTACTGTGTTTTGAAAAGATCAAAGTTGCGTACTTTGACTAGACGAATATTGATGAGTAAACGTTTTACATGGACCCGATTTTAGAAAAAAGTATAAATATTAATGCCAAGGAATTAAAAGTGGTGTTTATTGTTACGCGAGATAAAGGGCCCTTTCCATATAATAACCTTACTGTAAACATTATTAAGACGTCGATCAGATTTTAAAAGTTATAGAACATTAAAGTTAGTCATTAGTGTGTTTAGAATTGAGTTCTAAAAATAGTATATATTTTACTCTGTCAGTTAATATAGTAAAGCAATGTGCTATCTTTAAACAATACCTTCATAATATTAAATAATAAGTACTTCAATAACATTTTTCACTTTCTTCCACTGCCGGCAAAACTATTATGTCGTGATATAAGACCGATATATGATATTGTAGCAAATCGTTATTTTAAAGCTGATTTAGAAGTAAGCAGCTGCAGCCAACACTGGAATTTTGTCATCAGCATGAGAAGTAATCAAATGCTTTTAAATAAAGATAAAACTTAAATACAGCATTTATGGTGCAACCCGTTATGTATTATTAAAGAATTAGGCATTTGAACTCTAATGCATAATATATCAAAGGCGCAGGCAATGTGTATTACTATTTTATCTACTTATGTTTTCCCTACAAAACAGTCTAAGTATGGTTCCCAAAAATATATGTTCTTAATTTTACCAACTACAAAGCAATTTGTGTGTGTGTGTGTGTGTGTGTCTGATAGGAACATAAAATCAATATGTTTTTAATTTAATACAACAAAAGTTTTAAGGGTACAAAAAATAATTCTTCACACATATCAGCCATTGCACTTGGATTAACCATCTAAGAGCCATAACGTCAGCAGATCCAGACGCAGCTACAACTCTATAGTGATATTGCCATTCATTGCATGTTATCTTAACAGAAAAACAGACCTTTAACTTCCTTTCTATAAAATATATTTTCTTATTATTAGCTAAAGTGTGAAATAGATACAATTATTGGCAAAATATATTTCATATTGTTTATTTTTAAATTTTCACAAGTAAAAAATATACTCTTATAGTTTTGAAATACATTTTGTTTCATTGTGTCATGTGATGGTTCATTGTGTGTACCTACAAAAATTATACAGGCAGCAACTAAAACGAACCTCTTTTTTGAATATTTGCTATGTATAAAATTAAACACTTCTGTGCCATCTTAAAAGGGATATTTTTGACTCATCTTATTAGTAATAAGGATTCATACATTTTACATCAGCCTTGTCCATTTCACATCGTCATTACAGTCTCCTGATGTAATAAGCACTCTCTCTCTAATGTAATAACAAATTATGTAGAGTATTTATTATGCATACAGAAAGTCTCGAATGTACATTTTTGTCGGCTTATTTTGTACATTTAGTACTATTGAGGTAATGAGAAAATAGGTGGTGGTTTTTGTATGTCCTGCGGGCCTGATCTGACTTTGATCCATGATACTACACTTGCTGTGGAAAGAAAAGATTATTGGACAAGGTCATAAAGTGTACTAATCGCAACAATTTGTAAAGGTGTATTCAAAATAATGTAGCTGATCTTACTGTCAGAACAACACAAATATTTTATTTAGGCTTAACCGTTTTTTATTTAGATGTTTGCTATATTGCAAATAGAGAGTTTCTCGGTCATTAAAGACGACTGTTTATGTAGTTTCCAAAATAAGAAGCTTCAAGAAACGAAACTAAGTTTAATATAACCCCGTATTCTATGAATTACGGCAAATGGTTGAATGAAATAGCCCCATCGCCAATTTCATATCACCCATTAAACTTGAACATAGATATTTGCTGAACCAGTTCACCTCAAATAAATTTGTTTTTGGAAAGTATTTTTCATGACGTGGTTGGTGCACGGGAAACTACATATGATAGGTTACATTCCGCACGGACTAGGACCCTGCGTAGCTATTCTAGATGATCTTCTCCCATTGATGTTCCCTGACCTGTAGATAATAAGTTTTGGGATCTACACTGCAGATACATGTGGTCGTGTGTGTGTGTGTGTGTTTGTGTTTGTTTGCGTGTGTGTGCATGTGTGTGTGAATTCGAAACAGTACCAAAACGAATAAGTTTTTTATATATCCAGCATATATTTTGAGATATCAGTCCTTTCCAGGAGGCTTTGATGAGGAGTCGTCATGTAATCAAGCAACAGTCACAATACTGTTATTTAGTATTCAGCACTTTAATAAATTTCCAAAGAAAAGCATCTCCAGTAAAAGTCATATTGTCTCTAAATTAATATTGGATGACATATATAAAAATGGAAATTACTTGGAATTTGATTGGAAACATACTAAGAATCACAGACGCTTCTCATAAAGTATCTTTTTTCTTTAAGATAGGTCTTGTTTTTGACGACAAAATTTTCATCTCGTTAAGATTCCTAACAAATTAGGAAAGATCAACAATTCTACGAATAGCTTTGTTGTATTTCTAGGTGTCAATATGAATTCATAGTTATGTTATAATCGTCGGTGTCCTGTCGAATGTTTAAAATTATGATGTTTCGAGTGCTACGACTCTATGCTCTTAAGCTGTCGAACAGTAAGAAACCGAATCCAAAAGGTTTACTATAACCATCAATTTATCAAATAATTTATTCCACTTAGTTACAACGTGAACTTTTAAGAGAAAATGACAGTATTGTGAATTAAATCCAAATTATTCATAAGTGTTATATCACAAGTCCCAAAGTTAAAAACATACCGAATGAATTTCAATAATAATGGATGTGATAATATGTCAATAGTCTTGCTTGAGCTGATGTAGCAATGGTATTGATGCATCACAATGATATAATCCAGAATGTTTGTGAAAGATTTCACAATAATCCCAAAGTAGCATTTTAGTTCAAAAGGTAAGTGAGTACTTTGTAATTTGAACGAATAATTTTAAAAATGATTCCCGTCAAATTATATCTTTATACAACAGTAAACGATTCCACAAATTCAGCTTAAAACAAGAATGAATAAATATTTACCTTTTTCAATATATACAAATTTCATTTGATCTAAGACGCAACAGTATGTTCAGGATGTGAGTGATTTGAAATGGAACTAGGTCATAAACAAGGTCAGGCCTTGTACATAAATTCAAGTAAGCATCTTTAATTTTTTTTACAAAAGTCAAAAAGACATAACCTTTAGCAATGACAATAGTCATGTGGACCAAAAACAATCGCTGAAAAAGATCAAGCACTTACTATACATTAAATATACATAACATGATAGAACAGTGAGTTTGAAAATAGCCTCAGTGTATGTATGAAACAAGATGTTGCAGCAAAAAGAGTTACGTTAATAACTTAGTAGCTATAATCGATTCTGTCTAATCATGTACACCTTGTTGAAACGTATTATGGTTAACACAGCAGAGATCACACATGAAATACACTTTCGACCTCTGGATGACCTCTCGCCGCCTTTAAATGAATGCTCTGTAGATTCCAGACTAGGAGGATAACATTTTTGATGCAGGAAAGTCTTCAGTGACTGTCAGTAGAAGTAAGTCATTCATTTCCATTATTAATATACATTTCTACAAGGAAATATATTGTTTAAAATTTACCTAATTTTATTTTTGACTTATTGAACTTTAGTGGTATTTGATCGTTTAAAGAAAGAATTCTATAAAATACACATAAATAATATCCTTTCCAAACTAGGAGGTTTTACCGAAGCAAATCTTGATTTTTTAGGATCTTCTCCAAAAGTAATTTCCGGAGGCCCATAATAATTATTCATGACAAGGTTCTACATGCTCTATTTATAAATCATATACTGGGTGATTCAATTTTGTAAAAGCTGACACTGGGTTGCCTTGTTCTTCTCCTCCAAATGCACGCCAGTTGCCCATGAGAGCTTTTACAAATGAACCATGTTGACCATGCCTGCATCATTAAGCTAATAAATATTAGTTTTGGCATATTTCATCGGTAACAAATTCAAAGATTCTCCGCAGTTTGATCATTATTTCCTGCACGCACGTAATATTTGCGTGAGAATATACGCTTCCACTACTTGCAAACATGTTACCAGGAACAAGGACTTCAGGACTTCAGGCTTGTAATAATGGTACATCGTGCCATAAGATTGTAAATATTTAAGTTCCTTTATTATATCCTTCGAGACATAAGCTCCTGTGTTGACTGGAACACTAAAATATGCAAAAGGTCTATATAATGATCAAGATTTTCAAGTCTGAACAATCAAATTTAGCTTAATATAAAATACGCATAAATAAATAGTTGTTCTTCTTAAAGTCAAATTGAATGTTCAAGTCTAATCAACTCACATGCGTAAAAGTCCCCATGCATTTAAAAAGATATGTACTTAGTGGATATAAGTTTAACAAATTTGTAGGATAACTAGCTAAATAATAACCATAGTTGTAAGTCATAAAGATACAAGTTTATGAACAGAATAAGAGAGCTAAATATTATTTTATAAAAAATGTAAGATAACACTTCACAGTTTCATATTTTGTACTGGCTGAAATCTCAAAACAAATGTTAATATTCATATATGACCAATGGTGTTATGTGTTAATTAAAGTTAAATCATTGATTATTTATTTCAAAATGAATAAATTTAAGTATTCAGTTCGATGCGAATATATTCCTTACCACTATGTTCGAATGGGATGTTAAGAGCAGAAAACAAATAGCAGCATTTAAAATTGAAAAGAGTCTATCAGCACTTGAGATATTTTGTCATATTTTCTACAAATTTGGTCTTTATTAAGATTGTCTAAAGAAATAGGAATATTCGTGTGCCAGAATAGGGAAAAAGAAACAAACATCAATCGTGTGCTATATTTCAAAGAGTTTTGCAAGTGTATAGGAGCAGATAAACGGAATAAAATACATTTAAACTATCAGCTGAACAGATGCTGAAATATAGTTTGGATCATGAGAGTTGAAAATACCCAATAACTTGGTAGTTTTCACTACACATATTGAATTTCATGCGGACAAAAGCTATGAAGAGTGACTTAAATCATTGGATATGACGAACTTTGTAAGATATCTAGATGTGAATTTCCAAACGTCAGTCTACAATTCATAAATAACAATAATGGTTAAAATGCAGTCTTATAACTGTTTATGAATATATTCCAGATGAATAAAATAGAATGCAACTTATTAACGTCCACAGTGAAACAGTTTATGACACTATTTGATAACATGCACAGAAGGTTGAACCAATGATTTACATCACTGGAACTAATGGGTAATGTAAATAAAAAACAAGCATTATAATGGCTTCATAGTATGATACTGTTGTACATTCAAGGAACAAATAAGGTCAGTAGAATGAGAAAAATGAACTTGCACAGATATAATTCAAACGCAGATGCTTTTTCTTGAAATGAAGAATCTTAAAAGTGGGTATATCCCTTAATGTGCTAACTAATAAACATGGAATTGGACCAATTAAAATGTCACAAACTCAGAACATCGGCCTACCTCTCATAAACTTCATATATGTGAAGAATACCTCTCTTATACCTCCGATATATGAAGAAAACCTCCCATAAGCAGCATCCTCTATATAAAGCCTACCTCTCATTAACCTCCGCAATATGGAGAATCCCTCTCATAAGCCTCTGCTATATGTAGAACACCTCTCATTAACCTCTGCTATACGAAGAACACCTCTCATAAATAGTACATTTTTCTTGGATCTTATATATATAGATTTAAAAACCTGGATGGGCGAAAAAAATAGAATTGGAGTATTGTCATAGATTTACCAAAGAGAAGATCATATTGAAAAACAATCTAAGAACATTATGGCTTCTTTAATTTCTCAATCGAATCTTGGATTATGAATATCAATGTGCTTTTGATTTCATCCCCCAACTCTAGTCATGTGTAACTGAATACATCTTCAAAATGTACAACGAGGATAATTTTTGCAAAGTTATTGTGTTTCTATAGGGCAACTGCAGCTCAATAATAATTCCACCCTACTGTTCTTATCTTTCTGCCTTCTGGTCACATGAAATGTATTTCCATAGCAGGACAAAGCTACGAAATGATGTACCGGAAAATTAAACCTTTCATTGAGAGCTTTATAGCTCAAAAACACCCAATTTGGTGGAAATCTGGAGCTAATTGTTTCCGGATGAACAAAAAATGTAAGATCGCTTATCTATTATCTGTTCTTTTCGGGTTAGAGTTGCTTGTGGATAAATAGATGCACGAATACAATGAGGCTTTAAATAGCATCTTTGGTGAAAACAAGAGTATATGTTATAAACGACTGTCTGTAGTGGCATCAATAGAGAGCAAAATAGTTGCAATGAATGTGATGGTGGCAGTGACAGATAATCATCACCGCCTCTTGACAAAAGTTGTATTCTGAAAATGTTGGTAGTGTTTCTTTTTAATTTTAATAAAAGAAAATCCTTGCATTTATAAATAAAAAAAACACTTTTTGCATTATTGTCCTACACTTTAGACACAGTTTGTAACAGAAAGCTATTTTCAAAAGCACAATATAATTTGATTTTGAAACTCATAAATGAACAGGCAAGAAAACGTTTAACCAGCAGACGGTGATTGATCGAGTACAACTTAGTTTTGATTCTGCTCACCAGCATTTCTTTTTGGCGGCATGGTCATGTAGATGTAGAGTATTTGCCTCATTTAGCGAAAATTTCTCATCTTCATTCGTATTAATGTACTATCTGCATACAAATGAATGGAGTTGAAAGTTTAAAACTGGTTTGGAAAGAACATAATACATTCACGGTTTTTAAGTCAATCAGGAGTGTGAAGCAGGTATCGAGATTCAGACAGATGGGCATGTGTCATAATGAGAGTTTCAGTATTCAAGTACAAATGTATGCTACTCGTTACTACTACTACAGTGTCTGAATTTACAATCTTTGTATAATGTCTTAGACAAATAACCAAAATATAAACTGTGATTAAAAAATTATAATTATGTATCGATACGTTGTGCAATTCAAGATTGCTTGTAAAAAAATGATACAAAGATTTAACCCAATCAGTATTGCACATACATCATTATCGGTGATGGAATGATTCTCCTTATAAAATTATTTTAATGTCCATACAAGGAAGATGCAAAACACGAATTCTGTTATATTAGTTATGAATACATAGTCAGTTGGTTTTATCTCATCAGAAATTTAACGTGAAAGCCATCATATATTTCCATGTGAAGTGTTTTGTTTTCATTTGATGCTCATGGTGATAATATTTCTCTTTAGAACTATGCCAATATTTTAATTCCACTTGGCGGGAAATAATTACCAAAATATGTATAGGAAGAGGGGAACATATCGATTTGTGCTTCAAGATATGCGTATACGATTAGTTTTATATTTTGATAGTCGTTTATTTCTGATGAGTGACATTCCCAAACTCTGACCCCAAAATAGTTTTTGTACTGACTCATGCACGGCATCCATTCCACATTGGGTCTTGCCACCATATATAATTTCCACAAAAGTTACTTTCCACCCTATAGAGTATAGGCAAATATGTCGTGCCGCCTTACTGAATTTTTCCAATTGTGTCTTAACACCATATAGAATATCTGCAAGAATGACTTACTACCATATAGAATTTCCACAAAAGTGACTTTCTACAATATATGATTTCCACATGAGTAACATTCCGCCATATAAAATTTCTACAAGAGTGAACTACCACAATAGCGAATTTCCACCATATAAATATCTGCAAGAGTAACTTTCCACGATATTGACTTTCTCCAAGAGTGAATGCGGTAAATTGGTGGTGTTCAAAAAACACCAACCTATTCCACTACGGTTCATTGTTAGGGAATGACCTCCTACGGTGTAATTTACCCAGTGTGGGTGGGTAGAAAAAAGAATGCAGATCTCTGAACAAGTATATTGAAGAAATAAACACAACGAGCCTCCTTTCAATGAACAAATATAAAATTTAATCAATTCAACAACATAATTTTATATGGAAAAAATCAGATTCTTGGTTACAAAATAAGAAAATGTACTAATATGTACTCAATAAAAAAACAATGCAAATTTTAACTTTACTATTACTTGTCAGGGACAGAATTAATTCAGTTTCATCATAGCCTACAAGTTGTAACTTTTGAGTTCAACGATGAACGACATCATCACCTATCTTATCCGGACATCGAATCTTCCGTTCGTTCCTACACTGCCAACCTTTGACTAGTCGTTTGGACCTGGACTCATGCCAGTCGAAACTTGAATGATTTGGCGATCATCTCTAGACCAGACCTAGACTTCTTGCTCAGAATTTGCTCTGGTACTTGTAATTTGTATAGGACTTTTTGCCAGGAAATTTCAGGAAAATTGTCCAGGAAACTGTTTCCTTAAATAAATAAAATGTCCCGCAATAGACAATAGGTCACCTTTCCATGTATATATCTATATTTCTACATTAACCAGCTCAGAAAATAAAATGCCTGATTCTGTCGTACTCACCTTCACTAGTTCCTAAGTTTACAAACAGAGACGGCTATTACAAGTATCCTGACCTTAATTTGGGTAACGCTAGCGGGGATCCTTTAGATTTCGCTTCATGCTAGCACGTATGTGCCCGTATTTGACACCCCTTGACTTCTTACATTAAACTATTTAGTAGTGTTAAATTACAAATGGGTTAGCCCCTCAAATCCAACTATTCTAAAATAGTTTACGTTATCAATCAACTGTTACGAACTAGTATATATATATATATATATATATATATATATATATATATATATATATATATATATATATATATATATATATATATATATATATATATATATGCACACTCAATATGTTAATTAAATGTTGCGAACTAGTATATGAACATACACTGAATACATGGCATACTAGACAGAGATTTAATTCATAAACCTACTAACAGTATCCATCATTTATTAAGCTGAAATTTACGGAATTATTACGCATTTCTAAGTATCGAATAGTCAATACCATGCAAGCTTGAAAATTCCCTCAATGAACATTTAATTACATGCAATCTTGTCAATTCTCCGAATGAATTTATTATTAGAAAATCAAAGAATAAAATGTTGTGACTAACATTTCACTAAAACCCTGCAAAATGAAATCATACATACATACTTCATAGCATCAATACATTTGCAAATAAATCATCAAATGAAATAGCATATTAAAATCGGGAAATTAAGATTGGGCACCTTTGCCATTTCTTATTTGTTTCCCACAAACCTCCAACGTATAGCCTGTCTCCTATCTGAGACGACTATCTCTCCCATTACTCAATCACGGAAAAAACGTACTTTTTACGTTAGCCCGGAGTCCTTCTTACTTTTCGCAAATAAGATTGAAGACTGAAGAATTTTTCCCAAGTAGGACCACTAATTCCTTACAAGAGTTACGCGTTAAGTTTCCATAACCAATCAGAATCGACTGTTTCCTAAATTCTCTTACGTAGAATTTTTGATTGACAAAACAGCTAATCATGCCGTAATTAACGTTACTTTAAACAATCCATTATTGACGTACTACCACTTTTAACCGGTCGATGTTGGCAGATGTTATGCCAAAACCCTTGTACCATAACAGGTGACTCGGTCAAGTTTCGTCGCGTCGAACGAATTTCCTTTGACGTTCTGAGATGAAATGGGAATAATCATATAACTGTCTCTAGCTCTTTTTGCTTTAATTAAGTTGACATTGGTACATTTAATCAATACTTGTAAGAGTTTTCAAAATTCGACACATCACAGTGAATTACCACCATGTAGAGTATCAGCAAGAGTGACTTACCATCATATATAATATCTGCAAAAGTGTCGTGCTTCCATATTGAATGTCTCCAAGTGACGTAATAATAATAATAATAATAATAATAATAATAATAATAATAATAATAATAATAATAATAATAATAATAATAATAATAATAATAATAATAATAACGAGGACTTTATATAGCTCACAATTCTTAAAAGCTCTAAGCGCTTTACAACATTTGTCAACGCTTAAAAAGAATAAAAAGCATATATAATGAAATTATTGCAAAATTAAAAACAAATACCACAAAAAATCAAAACAGAAAAAAAACATGCTGTAAATTTTTAAGGTAAGGATACGGTCAAAGGATACATTCTCAGGTCATTATGACTGTTCTTTCTGTTGAAACAAAATGGGTTTTTAAGGGCGCTCTTGAATGAGATCACTGTGTCTTTGTGTCTAAGAGCAGTGGGCAATTCGTTCCACGTTGCATGGCCCTGATATGCAAAAGAACTTTGTCTATATGATTTCATGTTCATAGTGGGAATATTTAGAATACGAGTATCAGAAGAGGAGCGTAAGCATCTTACATGTGTGTACACATGGGTGAGGTCAGATAGGTATGTTGCACTGAAGCCCGTCAGTGAAACGTAGTACAGAGAACAAATTCTGTGTTTAATTCTGGATCGTACAGATAGTCAGCGTAGGGTACAGAGCAGCGGAGAGGCATGCTCTGATCGTGGTTCTCTAAGGATGGCCCGAGCAGCAGTATTGTGAACTTTTTGAAGTTTCCGAAGTAGATATTGAGATGAACCAGACAAAATTGAATTACAATAGTCCAGTCTTGAAAGTAAGTGATAACATATATAATATCTACATGAGTGTTGTGTCACCTTACATAATTTCTGCAACAGTGACTTGGCACTATATATAATTAGCACAAAACTTGCCATCAGATAACATTGCCATTTCAGTGTTTTGCATTTATATTTAATGTAAACACATATATCCTTTCAGTCGTACTGCTGGATCTTCTGAATAAATGCACATCCCTAGCACAATACACGGCTATTGTGTAGATGGATTCGATGCTGATTACATTCAACGAGGAGAGTATGAGAATTAGTTCCTCCCCAATTTTAAATAACCGTACCACATGTAATATATTTGCTGCATATACAATTCTTTACTCGTGTCATAATATAAAATATTAAAATGGTGGAGCAAGTCATGTTTTGACGCTAGCCACGTTCCTCATAATTATATATTGATATGGTTTTCTTGAAAAGATGTATAAATACTACAATATGCAGTCAGAAGGCGCTGGTTCTAATATGGTGACTGTTTATTATACAGCTTTGCATAATACATATTGTTTTTATGCAATGGAACCCGCCCATGTATTTATCCTGCAAAGATATGTGTTTGCATTATGGATCTTCCCGGTTACCTCAGATTTGTAATTTGGTTTGAGACAAAGTCCTTGGAAATTATGAAAACTTATAATTTGATACAAATTACGAATAATTAGTGGGTTTTCTTCAAACCACTAATACAAACGCAAAACGAATAATTGTCGTACCGTAGGAGTACTAGATCAACTTGAGTGTCCTCCATCTCTGATATGGCAGATCGCATGCTAAACACCAGGCCAAGGCACACCAAAGACTTATAAAAATGTTGCTAACAGCTGCCTCGCATGGAGCTCAGCATTAAGAGGTTTGTGTTAGAATATTGTCGGCCTGATGTCAAGGTAAGACATGATCACTATAAACTGTCACACTGTAGATATCGTATATATAACTGAAACATTGTTAAAGCTAAGTTAAAACTACAAATCACACACACATGCACACACATTAATATTTCATGATAAATTTGTAAAATAACATCAGACAATATTAATATTTAAGTTCCATTACAAAACATACGGAAAAAAGCCTGCACGCTTTGCACGCTTCCGCAGTTAAATATCTTTCTGTACATAACATTTTCACATGTCGATTATTGCAGAATATTGTAATCAACGTGTGGTAGGTTTATTTTTATGGACATACTGTTTAAAATCATGTTTTATGTGTTCTAGTTCTATCATTGTTTATAATAATACCAAGATTCCTTCGCCGTTTCTTTCATTATGCTAGCGCTCATATTCTGGAGATAGTTATATAAATAACGTCTTATGATATCCATATTATTTGGAGGGAGCAATCAGCGAAAAATTGCGTGGCAATGAAACTTTCGTTCTTTGTAATAATCCCACGTTCTTGTAGCAGGTACTCTAAATTATCATTGCATTTTTGTAAATGGTGTCCCAGACTAATCTTCATAAACCTGGAATAAAACTTGATATAGAACCGTTAAAAATCGATATATAAAGAGAAAAACAATACCAATGTACACCTTGCTGAGCTTGGGATTTATTTTGCCAGACTTGGCATTATTGCCAAGGAATGAAATCAAATCAAATACAAAAAAGAAACACATGTGGTCCTATGTCATTGAGAACTTGTTTTTGCATCTTTTACATTAGCTCTAAAACATTAATAACCAGGGTTCATCCACGAAACAAAGGGAACGTGTGCTCCCCAGGCAGTATTTCAATCTTACGTCTAGTTGATGATAAAAGCATATCGCACTTTGAACTGAAGGTCTATAATGATTCTTTTGGAACTGAATTCAAACATTTGTCTCAGTTATGCTTGCCTAATATGATTAGCTACATAGTAATTGCTACTGAATGTCAATTTGATAAACAGGAGGAGAAATCCATAAAGACAAGCTTCGATTTCAATACAGCTCTCACTTTTAAAGTGGACCTACTACGTAAGTCATCGTTGTCCAAGTAACGAGATGTATCGTTAATGAAAGCGTTTAACATCATTTTATGGAAGAACATATGCACATTTATAGAATCATTTTTGAAAGGGGTGTTTCCATTTACATGATAAAACATTGGCCTTAACTGTGAGTGAGAGTTAACAATAAATGCACATTTTGGCTAAATGTATAACATATTGAACTTTCGTCAAACAACAACTCTTAAATTGAGAACCAAGGTGATATTTTAGCAATGAGATCTGTCAGTTTTATTACTTCAGATGTTGTTTTGTTATTTCTTGAATAATGACTTGACCAAAGGTATAAAAAGAAACTATATAAGCGGTAATAATATATGAGTTTCTATATGAGAAATTTGTATTTTGTACTTTTTAAACAATAATACCAATGAATATGTATTTAACAGCACAATTTCTGCATTTTATAACATGTGCTGCATACAACAGATTGATAATTATTTCATATCTGTTAAAAATTTTGCATCAATATACTTTTGTATCGGTCAACCTGGTACGTGTTCAATATAATTGCATTCGATACTAATTACCAACAATTACGACAGCGATAATATTTGCATTGTCTGTTAGATTTCTCTCATCGAACTTTTGCGAAGATTATGACAAAAGCAAAATATGTATAGTAAGCAATGTAGAGTCTCGATTCGTGTATACAGAGTATATTTTGCTTTTATCGAGTGAATAATGGCTGAAATACAAGTGGATGGAAGTAATACTGTTTCAAACACAATATGAAATGCATCTCTTATTCATTCGGAACAAAGATATCATCTTGTTATTTAATGCACTGACGATTTGGCTAGTTAAAGTGGATAAATTGATGAAAATGCAAATTTCCAAGGGTAATATCACCCGTTTACCCTTTATGTTTTGCTGTGTTTTGTGCACATTCACACAGAAAATATTAACAGTGACTTAATTATTTTTCCAAATTCAAGGTAAAAAAACACGTTTTGGAAAGAATGGTTTTATAAAACAGAGCTCAAGTTCAAAGTAAAATTCGGACGTGGTTCTTTTGCATGACTGGTAACGTGATACCACTGCTCCAAGCTATTGACTACATGGCGTATGACATACTTTGCTCATAATGGTATCACTGTCTGTTGAAAAGTAAACTGATTTGAAGTGAAAAAAATAATATTGATAATTCACAGCATTAAATGCTCAACATTATTTCTTTAATGAATCCAATTAGTCAGACTAACATAAAATAAAATACCCCTTCTAATCAAAAATTAATTTATTTTACGGATATTTAATTCTTCTCAAAGGGGGCTTTAATGAGGTAAAAACACGAAAACAACATATGTCCAATTTCTGCCACTCACGATAATTGAAGAATATTGCAGGATTAATGGCAGTTTTCTTCAGCATTAGGAGTGTCAGCAATTATTGAGATATTACTGGCTTGATGTCTTTGTCTGAATTCTCAGATAGAATCTAATATTATTTCTAGATGATTCATACATCAGTAAAGGCCTATCATCGATTTATCAGCAACGTTATTTTCATATTCCAAGTTTACACCATATTTCCTTTCTTTCCGTTGAAATAATAATGTATTAGTTTTGTATTTTATAATTGTTAACAAAAGTATAATTTTCTCTAAAGTTTCTGTTTTGTGGATATATAATCTGTTGTTTGGTCTTTGTGTTGTTTTCTTTCTGTTTCGTTTTGTTTTTGTATTTTAAGTCTGCAATTTCGAGGAGGAATCACTACACTCATTAGAAGGCTTCGTATTCGTCAAATGATTCTGTTGTACGCGATATCAAGCTTCGTATTCATCAAATTTCATCACGTGACCCATTCCTTACTAGGCTCCTTATTCACCAAACGACTCTGCCTTACTCGTTATCATGCTTATATTCAACAAACGACTCTGGTGTACTTGTTACCAGGCTCCGCATTCATTAAATGAGTTCTGTTTTACTCGTTACCAGGCTCCAATTGTATCATTGTCCTTCAGTTGCACTCGTTACCAGGCTCTCTGAGAACTTATTCGCACAAATTAGATTTGAAAGTTGTTACTTATTCAGTTGAATAATGTGGTTAAATATAGAGATCATTTTCGTGAAAATAAAGCAAGTCTGATGGAATCCAAAGACTCAAACTCTGAGTTAGAGTGCGCATTCATGTTCAGGAATTGGTTAATAGAGAACCTGATCAATAACAAAGAAAATTGTTGGCAATACAATCATCAATTAAAATATCATTCTTTTATTATTTTTATACCTTGAACAATTTAATTTAGCCTCGTATGAAGATATGTTGGCTGAAACATGAATACATTGATGTGTATATATTTAACACAAACGAACATTTCACTTTTTGCTGTGACGGTATCTCTCAAATACCCTTTCGTCAGGAAAACATACCAGTGGAACTATGACTTAATATCGATGGAACTATGCCATAGTATCGCAGGACCCTGACTTAGGAAAAGTGTGACTATGACTTAATATCAGTAGGACTAAGACATTATCAGTGGGACTATGACTTCGTATCAGATGGACTGACTTAGTGTAAGTGGGACTATGACTTAGTATGCGTGGGACTATGACGTAGTATTAGTTATTATAAATATAGTATGCATTGTTTGCTCAGCCATTCGACAGCGTCATCATCAGCAAGGTGAAGAATCTGCAGTCTATCGGGGAGCGTTGTCAGTGGACAGTTGTTCATAATGTGTAACATGGTATGTAGAGTTCCACAACAACAGGAAGAGTCAGCGACCTGGCCCCACCTCACAAGGTTGACTGCACAATAATCCTGTCCTGTCCGAAAGCGGTTTAGCGTGGTCCACAGATGATGTGAAAGTTAGACGCCATGAGGATAGACAGATGGCTCGGCAATGAGGGAGTGGTTTGCAACATCTTTTGAAGACCACTCGACACTATGCCGAAATAGCTGTTATATCTTCCGGCACCGAACTTAGCCAGATTCGATGGTACGAAGTCAAGCTAACTGCTGTATGTCAGGAGATATACATGCACAGTGGAGTTTCTCACTGGCATAGATCTTAGCCAACACTTTCGTGGTTGCTCCGAGTTGAGTAAGATGTGGAGGAGGAATGTTGCTGAGTACCGGCAGCCATAGTAAAGGAGTAGAACGTAGTGTTCCAGAAATTATGTGCATTGTGTTCAGCTGGACATAAATTAACTTGGTGTAGAATGATCGAGCCAAGACAGGAGCACAATACTTGGCCATTGCTGATGTCTTGAGTGTCTAAGCACTAGCGCCACTAGCTCAACCAGCCAGTTTGTGGAGTATGTTGTTTCGAGGGCTAATTTTATCTGCAAAATTCTTCATTGGTTGTTTGTCAGTGATCTTTCCAGAGTCACACCAAGGTATGTTGGTGTCAGGTCTTTGCTTTACTTGCTATCCATTGAGGAGGTTGCAAAGCCCACCCTTCTCATTTGCATTGTTAAGGTAAAAAAAAACACCTCTAAAGACTATTTTGTTACGCTTGGCCGTAGACGCTATTTATTGAAGAAGTGCGTCATATCCTCCATATCCTTGTTTAGTAGCCCATCAAGCCTAGTAAATGAGCGACTTCGGGTCCTGAGAGCACTGTCAACTGCATACGTGAAAATGCGCGACTTTATTACTGGTAAGTGCTTGATATAAACATTGAACAAGCTTGGCGAAAGAACAGACCTGTGTGGGAGTCCATTAGTCTTCACGAGCTCCGATTCTTTCTGATGTGCACTTTGAAGCGCTTGTTGTGAAAGAACAGTTTGATAGCCTCAACTATCTAGAGGCAATATTCTGGAAATTTTAAACACCCGATCTGCAGGTCAGACCGTGTCATATCAAAACAAATCAACCCCAGTTTTAATGTTCTTTTGAAAAACGTTTCAGCAAATGTAGTCAAGGCAAGGACTTTATCGCAAGTGCTACGGCTGTGCTTGAAGTCTGCCTACCCATCATCTATGCTATTCTCCATGTCTGGACCAATTCTTTGGAGAATCAGTCGCTCCTGTACCTTTAAACAGAATTAAAGCTAGGAGATAGGCCTATATCTCGTCATGTTGTGAGGATCTTTGCCAGGCTTTGGGATTTGAATAATCTTTGCTTGGCACCACAAAGTAGGCATGCACCTTTCACTAACATTCGGAGCAGCAAGCTATTCCTTTGCCTTCAGGCCAAGATTCTTTAAGACCTTAGACAGGATGATGTCATATCCTACTGATTTGCCTGATTTGATGATGCATAGCACCGTTTCAAGTTCTAAAAGTTCTGTTGTTTTAAATGCCTCTAGAGTATTTTGGTTTAGTTAGTCTGACTTCCTTCAGTAGAATTCTCGCCATTCATCTCGTACTTGTTGTCGGTTATATTTCTCCATGGGTGCTTTTGTCACTTGTAGTAAGTGGCGTTCTACAACATTTGGTCTAACAACAAGGCGAGCTTCAACTGGTGGTTGCTGTGCTGTGCCACGTCTTCGAATCATACTACAGCATTTCTGGCTGGAGAACGTAAAGTTGAGTGATTGTAGTTTCCTCGCAGCGGATGCATCTGGCAGTGTCCAGGGATTTGATCAGGTGATCTGCTATGTTTTTGCCTCCGGATCTTCATACTCCTTGTGAAGAGCCTGCCATTCCTCATCAAAGCAGGGTGTATAGACTAGACGACGACCACGAGGTACAGTCTGAGTGACTGAATTGAATATGTCTCTTTGGAAGCCGTGGCAGGATTGATTGATTGGGATACAACGAGATGGTAAAGTGACTATGCTATTCTCCGGTATGTCGGTGTACTTCGTCCAGTCTGCTTTGCGGAAGAGCTATGTATAGCCGGCAGCTGAAGTCCAATATTGATAAGTATTGGTTTGTGCTGACAGTGTGGGAAGTCGTCAGGAACAATATGGCTTAATGGCTGAGGATAGTCACCAATGGAACTAATCCAGGAGAGGTCCGGTGAGTAGTCCTTTTGCCACCTTTCAGAATCCTTGATCAGAAGGTCATTGTTCATTCCCCACTCTACAATGTATTCCCCGTCTTTATCGGAGTGTTAGTAGCACCAAATAAGCAAAGATTATTCAAATCTCAAAGCCTGGTAAAGATGCCCACAACACCGATGGGTGTTGAAATAGCCAGTGTAGACGGCTAGTTGTTTGAGAGTTAGAAGCACATTGTTGCCCCAGTGTGCACTGGACGGTTTGTAGACGTTAGCAATCTTATACCCTCCAACCTGGTCCACATCGCAGAATCTCGCTGAGGAAATTGGAGAATCATCATTATTGTGGCAGCGTGCATACGTAGCAGGACCAAATTTGGAGTCTGGTGTTGATGAAATAAGACCAAAGCCTCCAATGGTGTATTGTCCTGCTATCTGGTCTGCTACACAAGTCTTCTGCAGACAGATGATGTCAACATTATGACGGTGGGCTATAGTGCTTATGATGGTTCGCTTGGCTTGAAAGTCAATGGACATTGCCGCGTCGCGGCTGTACATTTTAGTGGCACGTAACCGAGATTCATTGCTGAATTCCACTTGCAAGTTGGATTCTTTGTTTTCCAGCCTCAGCGGACTTTTGGCTGAGACCTGACTGGGAGCGCGATGTGTAACTATGACTTAATATCAGCTTAGTATTAGTTGGACTAACTTATTATCAGTGGGACTATGATATAGTGTCAGTGCTACTATGTCTTATTATAAGTGTAACAACGACTTAGTATCAGCGGGACTATGTCTTAGTATCAGTAGAACTATATACCAGTTTTACAACTGAAAGTCGAGGGTCTCTCAGCAGCCAAGCGAACCATCATAAGAATGGTAAGTGTGAGGTGTTCAGAAAGTTAATTTAATCTTCAAAGCTTAAAGTCCTGAACAATTCTGGTATATAATACCAAAAACATAACTTATTTTGTTTGTAGTTATCGGATACATATCATCTTATGGCAAAATAATGACATTTTGACTCCTGACTTCCTCACAAGTTAAAATATGAATGTGTGTGTGTTACATAATGAGATTTATACGGTATCAACAATGGCAACTTAATAACCTCTACATATTTCAGCAGAACGTCAAAACATGCGAAACGTGAAAATGTTTTCAACAGTTGCTATACCTTATGTCATTGCAAGATTTCGAAGGATGACTAGCCGTTGGGTCAGTCCTTAGTTATCGACACAATGTTGATAGATTTGTTACCAAATATCCATATTTATTTTATACCAAAGATTAAAACTTTTCTGCATTTTATTTTTTCAGTCGTTTGATAGAAAGCTTGTAATCAAGTCAGCTTCTCTCTGGAGTTTGTTAGCTACCTCACTTATGCTACATGTCCTTTTTTACAGTCAGTGCAATTTTTTTAAAACAATATAACTCAGGTGAATTCGAAAGGTTCCAAATATACGAATAAAAAATATGAGGCTAAATGTAGACATTTCTATGCTTTGCACATTGTTTTTAATTTTCAATGGCATTTTAGTAGTTAGAACGTAAGCAAGTTTTTGTTGCTCTCTTTTTTCGAGTAGTAGATTGTGTACCTTCCACTAATGAATTCGGTCACTCGGCAGATCGTTCATTTCATCTCTGGAGAGAATAACCATCTATTACACGATGACAAATGAAACGCAAAATGCATTAGCTTTAATCATCAAGGAGGACCAGGCTACAGTTAACAGTAACACGGACAATAGCAAAAGGAAGCACTTGAAATATATCACACAATTTACGACCACATTCAGAAGCATTCATCCCTCCTCTAACTTTATTAAAAGACTGCAAATGGTTCGGTTACGTGCCGCTTCGTTTACATTTTGGAGTGATTTACATGTTGCGTTTAAATAAAGCATGGCGTTGCTAGCATTTTGCATGAATTCCTATTTAGTTTTGGTATTTTTTGTGCCTATCTCATCATCTTAAGATGGATTTAATTAAAACGGAAGAAAAGAAAGAGCATTGTAATTTTCGTCTAATTAGCGTTTTATTTGAAATCTCTACAACTCATCTTAAAACCGCATCATAAATAACAACAAAACATTTAAATATGCTATGAGAAGCATGTAATTGGTAAAGGTTAAGATTGATAACTAAAGAATCCAGAAACAGAAAAAAATGATTTTGGCTGTTTATCGTTCTTTCTTTCTTTTTTTATTTTGTTTCTTTGTTTAGACTTTATTTATTTCTGCGTTTCATATCGTATGTTACAATGACATTACACCATCCTGAACAGTTGATGAGAAACTCTAGGGTATACTGATTCGATGTACATTATTAAAAGCGTGCCATATTCCATATTATTATGGGTTCATTGGGACAACTGTGGCTTGGTTTAGTTTCGTAGGCATCACTTTTAGCGGCTTCGTGAAATAATTCAACAGTCATCTACCTATAATTTTGTGGATTGGGAGGGACATATCTATCCTATTGTTTCAATAGAAAAAAAATGGTTTTTCGTAATATGTTTAAGATCATAGTTTGTAGTAACCAAAATATCGACGAAGGATAGTACCCAATAAAATTAACGAATTCACAGTATCTTGAGGTTATACTTTTAATTGCATTCGGTCAATGAAGTGCTAATGCCTTGAGTACTTGGCATGACTATCTTCCAAAATATATGACTAGTGTCGGGAAAGAACGAAAGTCAAGAAAAATATTGGTCTGAAATTAAAGCTTGTTTACATTTGTGTAAACAATCAGATACAAAGCTAAATTTCAGCTTGTTAATGTTCTTTGCAGATTTTGAGTACTTTATTTGATTTTGTTATAAATTTGATGCTGTGTTTCTTGACCTGCAAAGTAAATCAGATCTTTTTTTCATATAGTCAGTCATACACGTTACAACGTGTGTATTTTGGCGTTTAGCGGCACGTCAGCACACTGTGGATAAATGGTGCCAAATAAGATCAAAATTCTAAATATGAAGAATTACATTTTGGTTTTATTTTGGAATATAATCGCTTTAAAAAAAATGAAAGCAAGAATACCTGCAAAAAAAATGACGTTCCATTTATTCAAAACATATACCAAATTAAACAGAAAAATATGAACTATGTAAAATCCTGAAAATACAGTGCTCGAAAATCTCATTACCTCAGAATGTTCAAGATTATGTCAGGTAGTACAACTTTATAAAATTTGTGACGTAAATTTTTCGTAAAGATAAGAACGCTTGTCCCATATGGTGTAAGACGAGACACTCGACAAGAATGTGTTCCACTGTCAGTTAGCATTTACCGAGTGTGTACTCTGGTCTACACTTACCGTTCAGGGTTACTACATGAGTCGGGAATGTGTTTTCAATATGTAAACGGCACATCATCACTTTACATTTTGTATTATGGCACTCTAAACTGATATTAATAAAATGAAGTTGTAATTCCACACGTTTCCTCATTTGTATGGAACATGTAAATTAATAAATTAATATAATATTTGAAGTCGGTATATCGAATCTTCAATTTGGAATCGGTGAATGCGGGGTAGTTTTATTTACGTCATCTGCTTTTCGTGACGCTTATGTCTAATTTTCTTATTTCTAATGTGACTAGACAGTCAATTGTATATAATATTTCCAACAGACAGTACAATTTCATCAGACAGTACAATTCCATCAGACGGTACAATTCCATCAGACGGTTTTTATAATTTCGTAAGATGATACAATTTCATCACAGTGCAATTCCATCAGACAGTACAATTCCATCAGACAGTACAATTTCATCATGCAGTACAATTTCATCATACAGTACAATTCCATCACAGTACAATTTCATCGGATAGTACAATTCCATCAGACGGTACAATTGCATCAAACGGTACAATTCCATCAGACGGTACAATTTCATCATACAGTACAATTTCGTCATACAGTATAATTCCATCACACAGTACAATTTCATCAGAGAGTACAATTCCATCAGACGGTACAATTTCATCAGACGGTACAATTTCATCAGACAGTACAATTCCATCAGACAGTACAATTCCGTCGGACAGTACAATTTCATCAGACGATACAATTCCATCAGACGATACAATTTCATCAGACAGTACAAACAAATTGTGTCACTGAACAATTTATAATATTAAACGGTTGTCATATTTAATATTCATCAAGGCTTTTAGTGTAGAAACAGAATTCTATACCAGATCCGAAAATCGTAGATATTTAAGAAGCAGCCAGTTCCTTGATTAAGGTTCTTTACATGGATGTATAATATTCTGACTAAGAGTGCGTGATTAGCTTTCTGAAAGGGTGGTACGTACGTTTGCTCCGACATTTACATCAACAGCATGTAAACTTGAATCCCCCGTATATAATACCTAGAACAAAAAATATTTTATCAAGCTCATGGTCCATGTGGTGTCAAAAATATTTCCAAGTTGAAGAAGATGGCTACTAGATGCTCTTTATTTATGAAAGCTTCTGTAATAATTGCTTCTAGTCCGACAAGATTGTCTATCATGCTTGTCTGGCATCAGAATCAACATTGAACTATTTTGTTGGACTCGAAATAAAAAAGAAGAATTTCTTTCAATTCTTCGTTCCATGGTTTGGAATACATATATTTGATAAACGGCTTGTAATGATTCTCTCCACTTTTAGGTGGTTGTCTCACTGTTACATTACAAAACAAATTTTTGGGTGTGTGCGTGGGTGTGTGTGGGTGGGGTGGTACATTAAATAATGCCTGCAGATTAACCAAATCTCGTGTAGACTGTCGTACCCATAATCAAACATTAAAACTTAAAATTTTCACTAGTGTCTACTTCTATTGGATCAGACCATAGTATTGATGGTCTGCATTAATGTCAAACAATTTTGATAGGTTTGGAGCTTGCGGTCTGCCACCTTATAGAAACGAAGCAAAAGTAACTGACTTTTGGAAATCCACCGGTTGACTGTATGGAATGAGTAGCCCCAGTATAATGGAAGCATTAAAATATATGCTTTAAGGCAAGAGGGATCACTGGAGGTAATGAACTGACATAGCATCACAGTGATCGGCTGGATCAGAAAAGTGCATGCTGATTTGTACAATTAAAGAGCACGCAACACAATGCATGTTGATTAGTAGATGAATCAATATGGTTAATGTGTTTAGATAACTTAGTTGATAATATACTGTGTGGCACCCATATTAAGCGTTCCAATAAGCGATCGTATTGTAAAGATTATTTGAAATAATGCGTCATTTATTATTATTATACGCACTAACGTAAACGTGTATTTACTATTTCATGCATTTTATTATAAATCCTTCCTGAGAGTCGATGAGTCACGTCGAGAAAGAAATAAAGTGGTAGTTAGAACGTATTTATTTGTATCATGAAGATTTTATGCGTAAAACGACAGTAAATTTTGTATAGTAAAGTGCTCTATTACAAGTTTGATTTGCAGTTAAGAAAATATATTAGTTACCATTAAAATAATTCAGCTGACAAACATACTATGATTTACGTATCTGAATTTCTTATCTTAAACCCATCAATATATTTGCATCAGGTTGTTGCTATCTATCCTTCCATTAATGAAGTTGATGAAGAAACGAAGATGACAAGGCATTAAAGAAGGATGAGAAAGAGGAGGACGAGAAAGAAATTTACGGTTTAATATGGAGTTAGAGTAATAAGTAAATCATAGCTTTTTAAATCAATATTTCTTTTTGAACCTGAATATTGTCTAGTGTCGAATTAGCTTTCCCTTATGTTGACTTAGAAAGTATTTAGAAACAAAATAATCTCATTTCTCGTAAATTTAGCATACAAAATATAAGTTGAATAGTGCAGATGTTGTTGGGGTTATCCAGTTGCATTGTTGCCAAGTTTATATGCCTCTTCTACATCCTTTTCAAAGCAGGAATATGTTTTTCCTGCTTTGTGTGCTTGTCAGTGTTTTATCTCGCTTTTTGTAGAAGATTAATTATATGGTTAGTCACGCCTGTTTCGTACGCATAGCAACATTAATTTTGAATGTCTAATTTAGTCGAGGAAAACAAATAATTATGCCTAAATAATATGTACATCGCCTTATTAAACTCGATTACTGACAATGAAGTCAGTTGGTTATACGGTGTACTGTAAATTCATAATCTTGTTCCATTCATTTGACCTTGGCAAGAAAAAGGAAACTTTTCAGCTGAAAAGATTTGGAGTTAACTTTACTTCCTTCAGCTGCAATTTGTACCTTTTGCGCTCAAACATGCATTTGTATAATTTTTCATCAATCGAGCAAAGGAGCTGTCAGACATTATAAGAGAATGACTAGCATTGTAAACCTATCTAACAGCGATCCTCTTGCGATGTTCCTTATCGAATGAAGATAAGGACAGAGGTAGTTTTGCGTACTCATTATAACAAAATATTCAGTTGAAACGACTCTTTTCTATAGACAATAGCTTAGTTTGAAGAAATACTTTTTAGGAATGCAAACTGAAACTTTCGTGAAAATTAGATGAAAATATTTGAAGTTAATAAACTCAAGTTATAATTTTAATATTGCAGAAATCCTTAAGCCCGAATGCTAGGTTTCAGTAAATAATGACGCCTCGAGCAAGTGGTAGCAATGCCTGGTAGTTACATATTTCATTTTCGAAACGCTTAATAACAGATAGTCCAACAAATTATCACAGTCGAACTAAATTTATAAGATCAACATTTACTTCTTGAAACCATCGCAATTTTGCCTGTAAAATCATTGCCATCTTACCTATATATCAGATAGATGGCAAATGGTATCATAACCGTATATCATGTAGATGGCAAATAGAATCATAACCATATATCAGATAGATGGCAAATGAAATTATACCCGTATATCATGTAGATGGCAAATGGAATCATACCCATATATCAGATAGATGGCAAATATAAATCATACCCGTATATCATGTAGATGGCAAATGGAATTATACCCGTATATCATGTAGATGGCAAATGGAATTATACCCGTATAGCTTGTAGATGGCAAATGGAATCATAACCTTATATCATGTAGATGGCAAATGGAATCATACCCATATATCAGATAGATGGCAAATGGAATCATACCCGTATATCATGTAGATAGCAAATGGAATCATACCCGTATATCAGATAGATGGCAAATAGAATCATACCCGTATATCATGTAGATAGCAAATGGAATCATACCCGTATATCAGATAGATGGCAAATGGAATCATACCCGTATATCATGTCGATGGCAAATGGAATCATACCCGCATATCATGTAGATGGCAAATGGAATCATACCCGCATATCATGTATATGGCAAATGGAATCATGCCCGTATATCAGATAGATGACAAAGGGAATCATGTTTGTAAATCAGGCGAATGGCAAAGAGAATTATATCCGTATATCAGACGTATGGCAAAGGGAATGTAATCCGTATATCAGACGGATGGCAAAGGGAATCATACATGTTGATACATACATACACACACAGACACACACACACACACACACACACATATATATATATATATATATATATATATATATATATATATATATATATATATATATATATATATATATATATATATATATATATATCCCACATATGTGCGGCATGATGTCCCAGTGCTGGGCATCGCTATAAACTGTCACATTGCAGACAAGGTAGGGATAGGACTGAAAAATTGTTAAAGCTACGTTAAAAATTTAAATTACACTCTCTATCTCTCCCTCTCTCTCTCTATCTCTCTCTCACACTCACAAACACACACACACACACAAACAAAGAAACTGTTGACACATTAATAAGACGCTGACCACAACAGACGTCACCGCTTTCCATTTTGAATTTCGTCGGGATTTGAATTGTAGGACTTTTCTGTGATAGAACTTCTATTTTTTAATTCTTGCATTAAGTTTAGATTTCATTCGTAAAACGGCATGTTTTTTTATTCTCATTTTTTACCATGGTTTTCTAGAGAAAAAGATTTTTTGTTAAATTTTACAAAGCTTGTTGTTTTCACTCTTTCGTTTTGCTTTTTATAAGAACCTAGACACGTAAAACCGTATATCAGATGGATGGCAAAGGGAATAACAATAGATGAACCAAAGTGACAGAATAGAAATATTGCTTGTTTACCCACGCACTTTAGATCGTGTATTGTACCCTTGTTTGAACACAATATAACCTTGAAATCGTCTTACTAAAGTTATTGTTCTTCGTCTTTGGAAACAAAGATATATTCTTATTCTTGGCTGATGTCACTTGAATTAATTAAAAAAAAATTGCAGTATCCGATCATTCACTAATCTAATACACAGACAATACATGGTAGTAATACATTTATTTTATTTATTCCATGTCTAGATCGGCACGAACCTTGCTATAAACAAGAATAAGGAAAAGATTCAGGGCTACATTATTGCAAACGGGAAAAAGATATTAAAACCAAAGATGGAATCTATCCTGATTATTTTTATTTTCTTCTCGTCTTGCATTATTTATTTAAACCATTTTATAGTTTATACATTCTTTTGATATATCATAACAAATATGATGAACCTCCCTAAATTGGGGACAGCGAAGTACTTCTTACAAAGATGAGTTTATGTTATTTATGACAACGATGTCCTTTAGTAAGCTATATATTGGACCCGGGGTGGAAAGAGTGCACAGTGGAAGGGTTACCTAGGCATCAAACTACATTTGCACTGACCCTGAACATAATCAACCTCAAAAGATGGAGTCTCGTCTCTGAGAATATAGCATGATGCAAGTGTGATTGGTGCTTGCTAATTTTGGGAGATGAAAGAAAAGAGAAAAGATGATACCGGAGACTTAATTTAACTTATCGATTAAGCTATGTCTTCTATAATAGTTAAATCTTGAAATTCCTATCGTTTCAAATTGGGTATGGTGACCTATTATTAGCTTTCGTCATCATTTGAGAGAGAAGTTAATTAAAAAGAACGCTGTAAGCACCATAAATGGAACAATCAGGTACAATTACTAACATGCATGTTAAACAGCATCAGCAGTTTTTGCAATCCATTCACAACCATGCCAGATGCCTTGAATTTTAATTATCTAACAAAAATTTCAAATCTGCAACAATTTAGTTTTATCTTCGTTGTTTTTGTCTGATCTGACTGCCGCTGATAATAATGATGTTATGTCCAATTTCCAAGATAACGAAAATTAGACATGACAGCTGAGTTGTTGTTTTGAATTTTGTTCTTTGGTTTAGAATTTCTGTGCTATTATTATAATGATCTATACAATGAGCTGTAATTGGCTTTACATTTTCTATCTTTTGCTCCCTGAAAAGTATTTGGAACTCGAAATATAGAAGCATACACATTCATCCTCGAGTACCTTTTTTTTTGAAAAATCCAAATGTCGAATTAACATCTTTGAAATTATACAGCTGTTGTTCAAACATTTTACCTAACCCTCATTCCAATTTATTTTGCTCTGTTATACGTTGTTATATTCAGAGAGTAGAATTCCTTCGATTGACATGTGAATATGTCATGACACGATTGATATTTTTGAAGCAGGGACTGTAAATACCTTAAGCTAGAATATTTTGCAAGAATAATTGTTTTTATAAATTAGGAGAAAACGTATGATTAAGGTGGAATTGCAGATCTTAGAGTTATGTTTTCTGCTTTCTTTATTTTAAAAATAAGGCCTATCGATAGAAATAAATATTATGTCAACAGGTATGATCTATTAGCCTTCTTGTTCGTTCGATTTTTCACACGTTTTTGTTTAATTTGTTTCAGCTTCACTACAATTGTTCGCGTTATTCAGATATGTACGAAAATATTAACAGAATACAGCTATGTGTAGGAGTTCTCATAATGTTATGTAAAGCTCTCTCTTTCCGTTTGTGTGTGTGTGTGTGTGTGTTTGTGTGTGTCAGTCAATGCCACTTCAAGTCTGGCAACTATTTCGTTTGCATGGGTCAATGTTTTTCTGATGTCAATGTGCAATTCGATTGACTTTGTTAATTAGGTTTTTTTCAAAAAGACCTCTGTTCGGATTCGAATCGTCTGTCAACTGAATTTCTCATCGAAATGAAACATCACGCACTTGACTCATAATTGTATTAGCAACGCCGTAATCTTTCAAAATTATTTCATGTCTTACAAACGAAATACTCTGTTTTATTCACCAAAGACAAACAAGATGAATACTGGCATTTACATGAATACTGGCATTTACATCCTTGAGAAGTACACAATATTTGAACAATACGTACCTGGTAACATATCGAAGAAATTGTTTTCAAAACATTTATTAGATACATCAATGATAAACAACTTGGATTCTGTATAAACAAAACAGTTACAACTATGACACATTGTTAATATTATCAACTGAATTAGACTCATCGTTGTGTATGTACACATAAGAAATACCAAATAGCCCTGTTCTGTTACTGACAACCTTGAACTCACTGGATAGGGGTGGATGCAGTTATTTGGATCTGCACTAAAATCTCATGTATGTAATGCCAGATCTTCTACCTTACACACGAGCAGTACGCTCTTATATCGTTTTATTTATGAAATACTGGTTGAATATTTAACTAAAGGGGCGAAAAATAACTATATATGAAGAAAAAATAACTGTAAATTAAACAGAGAAAAGGCTGATATTTTTCGATTGATAAATATCAATGGTCTTTGCTATATTTCGAATTTGACAAGATATAATAAACATTTTAACACGTAGAACTGTCGAAAAAGAAGATGGAGTGTCATTCTTTTTCATCAGCTGCATTCTATGAAATGTGCTGAAACCATAATCCATTTCCATAAACTTAAAATCTCACTTTTCTCATGCTGTCTTGCAAGAACAAGCACAAAATTCTGAAAAACATATAAGGAAGGAAAGAATAAACAAAAAGTCAATTAAAGATAGATGGATATGTACCTTTGCATGGAATGACATAATATCGCTCTAAGTAAGTGTCATAAAATCATTTAGTCATTATGATTGAACTGTTTCATTCTTTCTAAATAACTCATAGAAATCGGAAAGAAGAAGCAAAAAGTCTAAAGTTCATTATCGGGTCTACCTCTTTTGTGGTTTGCGAAATATGCCACTAGATCCGAACATTCAATGAAAACAATGTGATGGCTGTAATTTTTGTTGCTTAAGAATCGTTTCCATACTAAAATTTGAAGCCCACAAATTGTTACCATTAAAAAGACATCTTCAAATCTAAATCAGTCTTAAAATCTAACTTAGTAGATCGGTACATGTGCATCATTTGCAATCAAAGTAAACACTTTCTTCATCTGTCATGTCCGATACTGAATCCGTTTTGATTTATAATTTATAAAGACATAAATCAAAATAGTATAATAATGTGTGCTCCATTTAGAATACTTTTAAATATAGATAATGCGATATGTACAGTAAGCTTGACTATTCATGTATTATAATGATACTGAAGTTATAACTTTCAGACTTGCAGAAAAATTTGTATTCCGACGTATCAAACCTATGCATCATTATCAGTGGTATTTTGGCACCAAGATATCGTGTTGAAAACACATTTTGTAACGATAAGAACCATACTATCCCCAATATGTCCGAGGCGAATTCTCTTGGCTCTACTATTACATTTCAGCAATATTTATGAACATTATAAGTTGGTAATAGTAATTCTGCAGGGCGAGAAGAAAGACTAATAAAAGCACCGTTTCACAAGCGAATCATCATTAACTTATATAAAATTAAAAAATCAATTATAAACTTGAAAACAATGATTGTAAACTGAGCATGTGTCTAAATATGATCCAAATGGACAAGGCAATGCCGCTGAACTTAAGTTTGTTAAGCTTTATAACGATAAATGATAAGTTTGAAAAGAGTTACAGTAGCTTCCAATTTACAGTAGAAAACAGCATTGACATGAATTTGTTCCATTTAAAATATAAAATGGGCATTTAATGGTCAAATATGTAGTGAAACATTTATACAGAAATATTTAGATAAAAGTGAAAAACCAAGATAAATTTTCTGAGCATAGCTAAGGATATCGTGACATTTTATTATTAAAAAGATCTAAAATAATACTGTTTTCAGATTAAAAAACAAACTGTTTTAATACTAGTTTATTGCATGTTCTGGTGGGTTTGGTTCTTCGCTAGGTCTAAAATATTCGTATTTTAAAACAAACTAAGTCTGTCTTGCTGTCATTACAAAGCCATAAAATTATAGCAGAATGAAAATCCCTATTTTGTCGTACGTTTCGTGCATGTTGCGATCACGACGTTGATAATATGGAGGGGGACAACCGCCATAATTATATGCATGTATATTATAATCTTCCAAAATGCATTATTGTCAATGGCTGCTTGCAAATGCTACTTTCATAATTCTATCCAGGTATATTGTATGCAAAATGTAAGTGGCAGTTTGCAAGTGCTACTTTCCTTCTGCATTATTACAAATGGCTGATTACAAGAGTTATATTCATAATTTGAGTCATGAATTTTGTATTCCTCATTGATGCAAGTTATTAACAGCTGCTTGCATGTGCTTAGATGAACTTTCCTTCGTGATAGTATTTTGCAATTTGCCAACTACTGAACTGATTCTGTAGACTGTTGTAGGCAAATCTATGTCATTTATTACAATTTCTAATATCCTATTTATAAACGTGCTATATCACAAGTTAGATACATTTCAACTTCAATGTAACATTAAGCACGTTGCAAGTTAGCATCACGGAAGTTAACATATAAAAATGCCTCATTATGACAACATATAGCGCTATGATAAGTAAATTTCTTACAAAACTACTACTCCCCTGACTCTATCAACAAGAGATTATATTAACACGGCATGTTTGTGCGTCTTATTTAGTATAGCTTTAGAATTATATTAACGCATTACAGTCAGCTGATTTACATTCGGAGGAGAGGTGGCCTGCAAGTAGCACAAAACAAATTAACTGTATCAGATTGTATACAACTAGATGTATTTATACAATCTTATCTTTCTGCTGACCCTTCCCACCCCATTTTTATTTGGACATTTTGTGGGTGTACATTACCGCTCCTGCACGATGAAAAAATAGGGTAGCCGCCTACAAGCCAGATTTAAAGTCAAATGTGTTTATATATTCTCATTCACAATGTTATCAATTTAGGGAATGTTTAGTATTTTAAAGTATTTTAAAGTGCAGTGCAAATTCTGCTTTTTGTATCAGCAAAGAACTCGTATGGTTTGAACAAATTGAAGATAATTGCACTTTTAGGTCATAGTTTCTCTTGTATATTTACGAGAGAGACAGACAGACAGACAGAGACAGAGTAAATTAATGAGATGAGAATTCTGTTTATTCTCTCATCCCTATGAAATTAGTTTTTACTGTATATCTGCAGTTTACAGTATATATATATATATATATATATATATATATATATATATATATATATATATATATATATATATATATATATATATATATATATATATATATATATATATATATATATATATATATATATATGATATACCACGAGTAGTATACACTTTTTCATTATATATATATATATATATATATATATATATATATATATATATATATATATATATATATATATATATATATATGATATACCACGAGTAGTATACACTTTTTCATTTAGAGGAAACGAGGCGAAGGCAGATCT
Organism: Potamilus streckersoni; assembly: GCA_016746295.1. Classification (NCBI taxonomy): domain Eukaryota; kingdom Metazoa; phylum Mollusca; class Bivalvia; order Unionida; family Unionidae; genus Potamilus; species Potamilus streckersoni. The sequence continues at coordinate 1,497,878 of JAEAOA010001664.1, read as the reverse complement.
GCAACTTGTTCCTGCAATTGACCAGAAAATGGTATAGAGTCTGTTCCTTACCTAATAAAAAGGCGAGCAACCAATACGTATTGACCATAATGTGTGCATCGTCAAGAGTTCTATAGTCTATTCCTTTGAAGAATATTAAAGTAAAAACTGTTCTTAAAGTTTAAGCGATATTTTGACACTTGTTTGCTTCCCAAAATCTGTCCAGCATTTTTGTGTTGGAATGTTTCCAACAACTTGTGCATGAATTGGACATCCAACAGTTTAATATTTCTGCCTGTCACCCTGAAAGTCATGGGAATTGCACAAGACTGTCCGAAAACACTCTTATCTACCCAGGATACATGTACACAATTTTATTGAATTAAACCTTGAAAAGCACAGTGATCAGTAATATAATAAACGGCCCCATGACTACCCTAACACAGCGAAAGACTGTCCCAAAATACCCTCATCTACCCAGGATAAATGTATGCAATTTTAAAAAGAATCAAACCAAGAAAGACGGTAATTAGTAAAAATTTACCCAGTATAATTCTTTTAGTAAAATCAGTAGAGATTTCCTTTTGTTGATACTTGCTGAAGGAAAGCCCCAAAGACTATCCCAAAACATGCTCATCGACCCAGGATACGGATTACAATTAAAATAAGTTAATGAAATATGCTGTTCTGGTGCTCTCTCTCTCTCTCTCTCTCTCTCTCTCTCTCTCTCTCTCTCTCTCTCTCTCTCTCTCTCTCTCTCTCTCTCTCTCTCTCTCTCTCTCTCTCTCTCTCTCTCTGATCACAGATAATATTTTAAACTACTTTCTTGTTGCAAAGAGCAGAACACGTAATAAGTCGGAATCATGCGTTATCAAATTCATATTTTAAAAAAAAATATTTAAAGTTTTTTAAATCTTTAATGTGACAAAGAGCAGCTGAATAATTAGAACCTACGGGTGCCATATTCATAGTTTTAAACTTTTTAACCAAAGTATTAATTTTAATTGCTTTTATAATGGTAAGAATTGTAATAAATAAGAGTAAAATCTCCTGTAATATTATGTATTTTGTCTCAATTATTTCCACTTTAGAGAAAAAAGTAATAAATGATGCAAACCATTTTTAAAGCTGTTTCTTTTGTTGTTGATACATCCAAAGGTTGAGGTTCTCTACATTAGCAATGGAAATAATGTATTGTAAAACAATCGTACAGTGAATCTAATACTTTTAATCCCAAGTAAACATTTTTATCATGATATGAAATGATGTTCAACAATTTGATTTTTTCGTCTTTTGTGACACAATATGTTTTGAAATGAAGATTATGATAAGAACAAGAAAACTTTAGGAATGCCTTATTTTTAAATATCATTCTGCCTATAAAATGTTTTATGTGCTATTGACGTTGCTCTGAAATATACTATTTTTGCCGCAAAATATGTACAATAGTTCAACAGGAAGAGATAGATGTCTATGAGATGCGTCAAAGAAGGTGACGTACATTACGATCCTTACAAACAGGAGTCGTCTGATTAATGCACGTTAAGATTAGTACTAATGAATATATCATTGTCATTTTTGATAATTACTTTGCTAAATTAACTAATGTTTCCAAAGAAATGATAGATATCATTAACAAATATATTTCTGAAACGGTGAAAGTAAATAAATATGTAGGTCAAAACTAGGGTTGAAGAAGGACCACACTGCTGCAGTGTATGTGTTTTTCCTTTCGTAATGTGATATGCATCACTTAGATCTTCGATAAAGCACATGGTTTTAGAAAACGATTAAAACTCAAAGAGTTATAATGTTTATCGACACAAAATGAATGACGTAAGGTTCTGTGGGGAGCATTAATTATTTATGGTTAAGGAACAACTTCAGAAATTTAGAGCGCATCAGCGACACGAGTTAGACAACGAAGACGACAAAGATAAAACTTAGAGTTTATTTGATTGCAAGGCCAAATTTGAATGAAAACATCAGTTCGAATGATGTAATTGTAATTTTTAGCAAGTTTATAAACATAATATACAAAACTTGTAATATCTGGCATAGCTGTACAACAAACAACGTAATCAGTTCAGTAGTTGGCAAGTTGCAAGATACAATGACGAAGAAGGAAAGTAGATTTAAGCACTTGCAAGCAGCCATTTACATATTGCATCAATGAGGAATAGAATCTCCATGACTAGAATCATGACTAACACTTGCAAGCAGCCACTGACAAAAGTACAGAAGGAAAGTAGCACTTGCTAACTGCCACCTACAATTTTTATGAATGAAGAATACAACATACCTGGATAGAATTATGAAAGTAGCAATTGCATGTAGCCATTAACAATAATGCATCAAGGAAAATTAGAAAATACATGCATAGAATTTTGATAGTAATCCCCCTCCATATGATAAACTCACAATGTGCTAATTTTAGAAGACCAAACATTGTAGGTCTATTGACTTAGAAACCGAAGCTTTTACAGTGCTACATTAAAGCCCAATGCCACTGTTTTTCATAAATTTCAGCATTTTTCCAATCAATTAAACGTTTGAAAGGAAGGAAACGATTCGACAAAAAAGACCTCTGACATTAATCGTTATTTGAAATAATTAAGATGTTAGGTTTAAACGACGAAGTCTGTTAGTGACTAATATATTAGGATTCATTTTAGAATTAAGAGGTACCACCTCTCAATTCAGTTCCTAAAGTCGCTTGTTAGTCCGTTCTCTTTCGAGAATGCTCTGGATGTTGTGATGTGATACATCCAACAGTCTGTTAGTGACTAATATATTAGGACAAACATTCGCACGTAGCGGACAAACTGATTCGAGAGAGAATGAAAAAAATGCAGGCCCGCTGTTTGTATGTGGATCGGAGAAGAAAAAGAGTGTATTAGATTTTTTTTATAAAAAGACTGGTAATATTAGTGATCAGCTGGGGCTTTAAAATAATAGAGAAACCCTGCTGTTGCAGATTTCTGTTAACTGGCAAGCATACTATAAGGACTTGCAACAATATGTACGCGAGTTATGGCTTGAATGAAGAAAACAATGCTCGCAAATGCTTGGTCGAGTATTGCAGGAAACCAAATACAAAATGAGAATAACGTATGACATAAGAATGAAATACCGTACCAGACATAGCGTGGTGTTGGCTTCTTATGTTTACAGCCGTTAGTCATCAAATCTTGTTTTCTGCCTTTCAACTGAAATTGGTTGACCCACGGATTTCGCCCATTAACATCGAATTAATTCGTGCACATATTAAAAATTGCACAGTTTCTCAGTTTAAGAGAGAAACTATATCTCTCATTATCTGGTGAAAGGTCGATATTATATTGTTTTAATGGAACCCTACGATGTGTAGGACAAACAACTTTCAAGATTCAGTATTATTCAGGTGATTGGCATATACGACATTTTGCAAGTAACGGCAGCATGGGGTTTGGACAATCCTTCATGTTAAGGAAACTGAATATACAACTTACTTTGTTAATAATTAATTACTGAGAAATATTCGCGAAGACCGTTTTTCAGTATCTGATTATTTTAGCTTCATGGCAGCGACTAATTTGACCTACTATAATGACGACTATGATTGTCTTTCACGGTACTAAAATGCGTAAAAATGAATTCTTGCTGCTGGTAGTAGAAGTTTATAATTATGTACTGGCAACGAGGAAGCATATACTTAGATAAATACTGAATATATTAAAAATGAATTACTCCGGTGACCTAGTGGTTAGAGCGTCCGCCTTAAATACGGGGGGGGGTCATGGGTTCTATCCCCAGTCGAGTCATACCAAAGACTTACCAAAATGTTACTAAAAGCTTCCTCGCTTGACGCTCAGCATTAAGAGGTTAGTGTTAGGTCTGGTCGGCCTGATGTCAGGATAATGTGACTAGGTGGTGCATCATGTTACATGTCTGCTGCATGATGCCCTAGTGTTAGACATCACTATAATCTTCCAACTGGAGACATCGTAGCGATATAACTGAAAAATGTTAAAGCTACGTTAAAAATGATAATCAGATAATCACATATTGACAATGATTCTGGGTAGTCAGTCATAACTATCCTTTATGCACACATTATTTCGTGTAGGATTTTTTTAAAGATATTTCTCCAAATTCCTTCAGTGTATCACACTAGTCCAAAATGTAGCGATGTTTGCATATCTAAATCAGCATTCACCAAAGTGAAACTATTTTGCAATGAATATTTTAAATAATGTCAATACTTTCTTAAAATAGACGATATGTATTGTCTCATGGTAATGAATTTAAATGCATAACTACCTGTCTTGTCTTGTCTAATACGTTTAATAATTTCAGCTCGTGCAAGGGCCAGAATTACTGAAATAAAACAAGTTTAGCACCGTTTTTACATGTATTCCATTTCACGCTTCTACCGTGCATTAAACATAGCTAAACCCATTAGTGCCATAACCCATTAGTGCCATACTTCTGTTATAAAGTCACGCAGTTTCATTTATTGGAACATAGGTTAACTGGCAGTTGATTTTTTTACAACAAGAAATGATGATTTAGACAAAGTAATGCAGGAACATTACCATGTCGCTATATAGATATAACCATAAATGTCAAATGTAGAATATACAAGATATATGTTGTGACTATTGTTAAGTTCAATGTAGAAAAAAAATGCTTGGTCTGATATGACAAAATCTTAATACTTTAGGATTCAACTGTGTCCTTAAAGTTTTTAAGGACTTTTTCGCAGTTGTTGTTCTAGTAAAGGAATTGTGGGCAAAGGTGAGGAAAGATTAGTGACAGAGCGATAAACTTCTCATTTAAGGCTGAGCCAGGTTTCTCACAGCATGGTTCTGTATTCTCTCATGCATATCCATATTTTGTAATATTTTTGTTCATTTTTGACAATGTACCTAAATTGTATTGGCTATCTATAAAGAAGAAAATACATACCTAATTTTGTACACGAATAAAAATTATATTTTAAGTTTTCAGAAGTGCCTGTAAATGGTATGAAATCTATAAAGCAATGTTGTTAAGTTTCAAATAATAAAACCTGTTGATAGGTTTGAAGTTATTTTCCACTGCATAGACTGGTGAGGTGGGTTCTACAATGAATTATTTCCCATTGGGTGGGTCGGTCAGGTGTGTTGTTTTACAATTGGGGAATTTTCTAACTGTCACGTGGTGAGTAAGAGGGAATAAGCTTCAGTGCCTTATTTAGATAAGAAGAGTAATGAGCTGTTGATTGAATTTATATCTCGGATTCTAATTGCATATGTTCTTGTGTAAAACCAGTCTGCAGATTTATTTATTGTTGTATTGAGAGATAATCTGACAGGAGACCTTTCTTTGGGTTATTCGTTGGAACTGCCATGTGCTCGTTGGACTAACGTTTTACTCTTGGACTATTGTGAATTTATTCAAAGGAGTTATGGTCAATGTAATTTTTTATGCCCCATGACTGTTTCACACACCAGATCTTGCATTTATTCGGAACATTAGATTCTCTTGAGCTTGTTATATAAATTTTGAAATTATTTTGGATTTATTTCAAAATACCGTAAGTTTCTCTTAAATTTTAATTGTATAACTTTCATAACTAAACATTTTGCTATGTTAATTAAACAATTGTCGGTTTTGCTTATTTTTTTTTTGACAATATAGCTCTAAAAATACGAAATGGAAGACAGAATGACAATCTACGTGCATCTACAATCACATGGGACATAATATAGTGTTGCTCATTGTAATGGCCGAATCAGACATCCCTGCATCAGCAGAGGTGTTGATATGTACTTTTTTCTAAAGCTGTCAGTTTAATTTTGGCTTCGTTAATCGCAAGAAATATGCCTAAACAAATTATGAACCGTGAAGAAATATTTTGTCGTCTGCTAGTACAGAGTTTACGTAGTCTGATTCTCCTGCTAACAGTGATTAGTAAAGCATTTCATAGGATTCTTCTATCTCCCGGTGCCAAAACGAGAGTAAGCTCAAACGATAATCTTGCATGTCACTATATCTTTTAAGTGCTAAATGGGAGCCTTGTTTTATTTGCATAGTTACCTTCGGTTCATCCTCCCGATGGCATTTTAGTTTTCCCCGTGGAGAAAGAAAGGTCTTGAAGCATATAATACAGTTTTATCAGAAAGTTATCTTTAAAAATAATTGCTCCTAATATATGATAATGTCGATACAATTTTCATGCCTTCCTCTGACATACGACAAGGCTTTGATCTTAGCTACAGTTTTATCGGTTGAAACATTAAAGCTACTAGCCTGAGTAATGAGTGACTTCTAAATTAGACAAGCGTTTAAATGCATGTAGTCATGTAAAGCGAGTCCTATGATCCGACATTTTATTACAGTGAATGGTTGGATTGGAAGGTACGTGCTCATTATTTGAATTAAAGATCACTCAGTTTGATATCCATTAATCATCGCTAGCGAAGTCCGATATGTGATTCGGTCAACTGCATGATATAATGTCACGTGCACAGTTGATTTTCTTCCCACCGTGCTTTAAATGATACATTGATTTTTATGTACATGTAAACATGATGTTGTACATGTGACCTGAGCATGGTTAGTTCACGATATTTATCAAGATTAGCAAGGCAGACCTACCTCCTAATAAAACAAAGTCATATCTCCATTGTGTCCTATGGACTTTTAACGTAGCATTAACAATTTTTCAGTCATATCGCTACTATGTTTGCAGTATGGCAGTTTATAGTGATGCCTAGCACTAGGGTGTCATGCAACAGACATAAAACATGATGTCCCACACAGCCACATTATCCTGACACCATGACGACCAGTCCCAACACTAACCTCTTAATGCTGAGAAACTAGCGAGACAGCTGTTAGTACCATTTTTAAGTCTTTGGCATGACACAGCAGGGTGTCGAATGCGCGACGTCTCGCATCCGAAGCGGACGCTCTAACCACTAGGCTACCGGAGCGGTCCATTTTACAGTATGCACTTTTGTTTCTGGAACTCAAACATAAACAGCTCTTGTCTGATTTGGATTTGCAAATAGCCAATCTATCGATCCATAGGTTGCTTCGCCAGAAAATAAAATCTTATGATGTTTAAGCATTTAATTGCTAGAATGCTTTTGCAAATCATATCAGTAGCAGTAGTTTTTATTTCAAAAGTTTCTTTGACAACATTTTGATTGAGATGTCTCAGATTTATGTGAAATATATGATTATATATTTCCCTTAAAAATAATCATTAATCCTATAACTAGTTTTTGCATGTTTGAGTTTATTTTCTGTTTTTAGTTTTGTACATTGGGGGGTGTTTTCTATCTACATTTTAACAAATGAAATTTAAATCAACACTATATTACTTGTACAAGAGGCAATATGGATATTTATAAACCTGACCTATATGTTTTAGAAGGTAATGAATTATCTGCTTTAACGTTTTAGGGTTAAATATTTTCGCCTTTTAGAGGGTTAGATACGATATTTTTTTCATTTTAAGCGGATGAAGAATATAACTTTTACGATTTAGAGGATAAAGATTTATACTTGCTTCTGTTTTGGAGGAGATCTAACTATTTTTTAAAATTATTTTTCAACGATTTTGGAGGGTTAAAATGAATTTTGTATGTATGTATGTATGTATGTATGTATGTATGTATGTATGTATGTATGTATGTATGTATGTATGTATGTATGTATGTATGTATGTATGTATGTATGTATGTATGTATGTATGTATGGATGGATGGATGGATGGATGGATGGATGGATGGATGGATGGATGCATGCATGCATGCATGCATGCATGCATGCATACATACATACATACATACATACATACATACATACATACATACATACATACATACATACATACATACATACATATATATGCTGATACTGATAGACGATATATATATATATATATATATATATATATATATATATATATATATATATATATATATATATATATATATATACCTCTGCTGATACTGATAGACAGATCGGATCGTATCTGTTTATTAAAATCTGCAATTTTTCTGTATACAAAAATATACCAAAGCTCTAGTGTAGAGTTTAGACACTTTCCGGTACATCAAAATAGTCTTAGCCACGAAATTCAAAATGGCAACAGGATATATGGTGGTGGTGTTCCACGTTGATTTACGATTCATCAAACAGAGGATTTGGTCCAGATGAATTCTGTACACATCGCCAAAAAGAACCTTCAACAAGCGATATGTCAATAGACGCGAAAACTAGTGGTAGTGTCTAAAATATACATCGATGTGTCGTGGACAGACCTGTCTTCAACAATTCGTCGATTTTATAAATAGTTGGAAAATATCATTACCACAAATCATCCATCGTCAGGTATGGGGGTGTTGCTGATTTATCAGACTTATTTCCGTGTCACAGAGATCTAAATATTATGCAAATAAATTAAGATCAATGAGCATTACTGACGATCACAACAAGATCTCTTAAATAATTTCTATATCATTAATGGGTATCCGTGAATAAAATTCATTTTGTTCATCGTTTAAATCTTGTATTTCATACACACCTTATATTTATTATTTTAAATAATTATTCACTCCATTTGTGTATATATCCCTTTTCGAATGTTTCTTTTATTTGCAAAATTCTTATCATATCAGATTTTTGTGTTTAGTGTTTCCTCTTTCAAAACTATAGTCACCATATATATTTCTATAACCAAATTGTTTTATTTTTCTTTTTATGCTAGCCTCTGTACGATTCATTTTAATCCAAGCATATTTAATAATATTGTACTTATATATTGTTTCCGATCCAAGCATGCATTTGTATTGTTTGCAGTGACGTACTCACACATTTTATTTTTCTGTGCTCGGTTAAATCTTTTAATAGCTACATCTATACTTTATTGTAAGCAAGGCACATTTCAATATTGTTTTCATGCAACTAATTTTTAAATATTATTTAATTATAAAATTCACTGCCTTAGTGAACCCATTATTTCTGTGGTGGTCTGATTTTTCTAAAGAACTGGTTTTATCAATTCTAGTGTTCTTATCAATTGATAAGCAACATGCTTAATTACTAAAGCATATCAATAAAGTTTAATATATATATTTTCATCCTTTATTCCATTACTAAATGTGTTCACATCCATTAAATAAGCAGACCATATAGTATCCATTTTATTATATTTGTACACTGAGTTGAAGGAATATTTTCTATGATTGGTTTATACAACATATGGGCCATCTGTGTAGCCTATTTTGGTTTGTTTATTACCTTTTTCTGTTTGTTTAAATTATTTTTAAATCTTCGCCTAACCCAAGTGTATGATTAGCGCGTATACTATATTTTAATACGAATTGCACAGTAATGTATAGTTAAAAGTTTTACCCTTATGTACATTTCACGCATCCAACATTTATTTGGTAACCTTGCTTTTTGTTACTAATAATTGTATGAAAACATGGCTCGCTCATGTGCAATCAAGCTGACTGAATGAAAGTCCATTTTGAAACGATTATTAAGGAAAAGATTATCTGAAAGATGCAACAATGGCACAATGGCCTTGTGTCTGTCCAATTTACAGCCACTTTTGGATGGCAAAATCTTGTTTGTCTACTTTTGCTTATTAATCAGTTGCCTTTTACGCCATTCCTTCCATTATTTGGATAAAAACTTCATTATTTCTATCTGTTTATTTTCTACACCTTAGATGATTCATATCTATATAATTATTTTACGTATATTTTGGATCTGTTTGATTTGTGTCTTCTACACATTCTGCATACTCATTTAAATGGTATTTATACCAAATTTAGTTGTTCTTAATAGACTGAATCAATATGTTGATATGTGAGTTATTGTAATTTATCGGTTCTGTGCCTTGTTGTAAGCTGGAAACTGATCGAATCAACAATCAATGACCTTGACTAAGTAGCAACTACCATCAAGGTCAACAATTAATGACCTTGACAAACATCGACTACCATAAAGGTCAACAATCAATAACCCTGTCAAAGTAGACACTGCCATAAAGGTCATTAATCAATGACCCTCGCAATCTAGCGACCAAACTAAATAAATTGAACATATATGTTTAGTTTTAACAAAGTTTGAAGATTGAAGCGGTGATTGGCTTCCATTGTGCGTCGTTCATAATACTTATTAACTGAGTTTTGGTCGACCTCAATTTATCACTTCCTTAGCACTTAACAGCGACCTTCACCTAGGTATTCTGGTAACCTACAGCCAGTAACTGCTATTCCACAGACGGGCGTTATCTAGAGGCATATCGATTAATGGTGTGATTGATGCAGGGCAGACTGTGTTGTTAGAGTGATTCTCTCCCTGGCTCCGAAATCATGAACAACATTAATCAACGCGACGGGACAAAAACCCAACTTAGATTTACTCTCCATATGCGTGTTCGTGTGTGTATGCATGTGTGTGTGTGTGTGTGTGTGTGTGTGTGTGTGTGTGTGTGTGTGTGAGAGAGAGAGAGTAATTAATTTAGCCAACTTAAAGAACAGGTCAATAGTCTGTTTAACAAACATTTTCATAAACAAATAAAATGTCAAATCGCGAAAGATCACTCAGACTAGAAAAATATCTCAAACAAAGTAAAATAGAATAATCAACCCTTTATAAGAATTACTTTACGGAATATACTCCGGAATTTATGTCATGCCATTATGCAACGCTATTCCATTCTGGTGTTATAGACCATTCGAACGTTATAGTCCATTAGGACGTTAAACATGCACTGTCAAAGATCTCCAAAAAATGTATATAAGACAAAACTCTGAAGATAAAGCAATCTCAATTTCTGAAGAAATGCTTTTTCTTTTCCCCACCCTTTAATATTACTACTATTCAAATCGTGCATGGAGTCTAATGTAGGTAAGAGTAAAATGGGGATCAGGACTAGCTTGTTTGCTTGCTCTGGTCATTTACCATGTCCATATTGTGTTAAACTCAATCCATATGTCATGCCATGTTAATTTCAAATCGCATGTAGTAACGATTGCTTGTTAGTTGACGTTTGATGCATCAGAATCAAACATCTGGTGCAATGTTTCAAAATATTCTCTCTCTCTCTCTCTCTCTCTCTCTCTCTCTCTATATATATATATATATATATATATATATATATATATATATATATATATATATATATATATATATATATATATATATATATATATATATACACACACACACAAACACACACACACACACACACAGGATCGTCCCGGGTTTCGCCAATGTCTAATATTGCGGTTTTCTTTTCCTTTATTGGCGACAACATATATCATCTGGCAACCTTTTGTGGCGACAGCCTTTTTAGCTGTTTAATTTGTACATAAAATCATGGATTTGGAGTGGAGAAATTCGAAAGGACCAAGAAAGGAAGCCGCAAACTTTGAGACCCAATGCATTGTAGTCTATCGGTTACACAAACAAATCCTTTGTTGGTATTAACGAACCCATCTGTAAACAGTAAACAGTACCTCTTTAAACAGTACATTGTTACATCATAATCCGCTTATGCTGACCTAAGGTATGCTATGATACGCTCAGTCATGCTACCGGACTATACCTACAATCGACGGACCCTCTGAAGATGCGAACAGAAACAACTACAATTAATTGAACGACGGCTAATCCTTCTATTGTTTATTTTAAATATTCCAATGAAAAGGTTTTGCTGAAACTTTAGAGAAAACTGATTACGTTTGAAGCAACGATTGCTGTGTAAAAATACAAAGCAAATGCAAAAATATCTTATTTAGAATTATATACTGTCAACAATGCAAACTTTGCCATGGGTAAACGTAAGTTGGACGTTGCGTGTTCATCGTCTCATCCTTAGAGTAAGTTAGCAAAATAAACAGCATTTTAGATTTAGTGCACATTCATCAGACAACACAGTCACTAAACCTGATGTTAAACCTGACAGTCCAAATTCATTTACATTTGTGATGGTAGTAATGCTTCAACTACAACACCATATCACAGTGGCGGATTTAGTCATATTGAGACCTAAGGCATGGAGCCCTCCACAACAATTGTTCTCCCCACACACACCTTTTTCAGTCCTTATTTATCTGAGAAAGATGTACTTTTAACTTGTCACCAGTCTTCACTAATCGATGGTCTTCCGTCTTCTATCATTTTGGTAGCTTCGCTTTATTTTTCAACCGTCTGTAGCCTACAGCTTACAGCATTTTTTAATAAATGTTCTCTCCAGTTGATCTTTTCAAACCATTTAGAAAGACCCTCCTGCCCTACACGTAATGATTGTGCTATTGGATATTCTGTTGTTTTTTTGTTTTCTTTTTGTTACTGTTGTTTTTTTTTACTTATGCATTCTTTGTTTTTCGTTGGGTTTTTTTTGTTGTTTTGTTTTTACTTAAGACATTCATCTCCTTCAAAGAGATATTTTCTCATCTCTTTCAAGTCATGTTCTTTTTTCTCTATTTTGCTCTCCTCGTTTTCTCTTTTGATTTCTCTCTTATTCTCAACATTTACGGTTTCTGTCAGATACCTCTTTCGTGTTCCTGTTACTTTGGATCCTATTGTTGCTAATGCTATGGCAGTCTTTAGATTCTGATATATACCTGGTAGTTCGGTTTCTTCTGCACTTTTCCCATATTGTTGATGCTGTGGGATTTGATTTTGTTCCTCTCTTAGTTTCTTTTCTTATTGGTGGTGCTTTTGGATTTAATGTTTGTTGTTTTTGTTTTTAAATCTGCTTGGTTATTACTTCCGAGTTTGAGGGTTCGTTTTTGTTGTTTCCTTCATCGTTAGTCCTTTTTGAATCTCTTGGTTTTGGGGACTTATTGATTCATCTTGTTACTGGTGTTGCTGTGGAATATGAAATTAATCTTCTTGTGGATTTTATATTTGTTTTATATTTGTCTAATATTCGTCTTATTAAAATCTTCACCATCAGCCTGTATGGTGTCGGTATTTGTACAATTCCTGGTAGTCCTTTGATTTGTATTTCTCCGTATGGTAGTACCGGTTGTGTTCCTTTCCGTCTCAGTATGTATGATTTATTTCCTTTCCGGTTGATAGAGTATATTTCCTTTATATATTCCGGATTTAATACCTTAAGTGTCTCCATAGCATCTACAATTCCTGGTGTTCTATCCCTAGGTACGTCTTGCAAATCTATTTCTTGTGTCCCTTCGTGTCGCAAATATTCTGCAAAAGAACCTTCTGGTGTCTCTATTCTTCTTACTTTGAAGAAACTCTCTAGTTCTCTTGTTACATCTTTGTTTGCTTTGTACGCCGCCATGTTCTGTCGCGCTCTTTGCTTTTCTTGTGAGTTGAGCTTACTGGTCATCTTTATCTATTAGCGTTCTTGCTATAATATTTTGGTATCATGTTTGTTTCTTTAGTTGTTTGTTTCTATTTCATGGTTCTTCTCCCTTTTATTTCTTAGGTCTGCCTTGTCCGAACCATTTATCAGAATGAAAATCCTAGACTCTTTCGTTAAAGACTTTGCAGCACGAGCCGTTTGTTTAAACACACACACACAGATACGCAGTAGGATAATGAATAGTCCGATGTAGTGGGGAGGGGGAAATACTCGTCATGAATTAAACATTCGGATAGCATTTTAGCGTATCGATGTTTAGATATATAATTAATTGGAGAAAAGTAAGACAACAAATTGCAACCATAAGTTTATGAGAGAGAGAGAGAGAGAGAGAGAGAGAGAGAGAGAGAGAGAGAGAGAGAGAGAGAGAGAGAGAGAGAGAGAGAGAGAGAGAGAGAGAGAGAGAGAGAGATCAGGAAAGCAGATGTTTTACATTTGATAATGTGTTTATTTCAGGTGACAACATTCATATCTATGCACTAACGGTGATGCATGATGCAAAGACCATGGAAGTAGGCAAACAGCCATGTAATGATTTTTTTGTAATATTATGGCTATATTGCTTGCTGCCAATAAAATAATAACTATCCGATCTTTTTCAGTTTTCATTGCCCATTACATTAATAGACTTGGAAAAATATTCACAACTGTTTTGGCGACATATTTTTGAAAATTGGCGACAAAATATTGGTGTTGGCGATTTTTGTTTTTGGGTGACAACCTTTTTAAAGCCATGATTATCCGTGATATATCGTATTTCTATGTTTTAGTTGCTAGGTCTTCCCTCTGCCTCAAATCCAACATATTTACATATATGTCGGTTGCTTTTGTTCAGACGATCTGTCTTAGGAAGAGTTAGGAGACGGACTATACGTGAGGTTCGTGGAAACGAATAAAGAAACGGCAAAAGGAAACAGCTTTCCTGGATTCACGTGAGAAATCCCTGAATAATTACAGGACCAGAACAAATTCTATGCAGAAATCTAAGTCCAGAGACGATTGTTAAGTCAGAGTTCGACGGACAAGAGTCCAAGACGAAACGGCTAGACACAGATCGGCAGAGCAGGGACGAACGGAAGTCTTGATGTCCGCATAAAATAGGTGATGAAGTCTCTCATCGTTGCAAAGGTCACATCTTATTGGCAATGAAGATAGTAATTTAACGTTGAAATTAATTTTACATTTAAAGAAATTTGTATTGTCTTTTTATTTGAGTACATTTTAGTACCATTTTCCTTCTTTTGTAACCAAGTCATTGATTTCATTTCATTTTAAATTCTGTTGATAAACTGATTAAATTTTATATTTGTTCATTGAAATGGGGCTCGTCGTGTTTATTTTTTTCAATATACTTGTTCAGTGATCTGCATTCTTCTTTCTATCTATCGACACTGGGTAAACTACACCGCGGAGGTCATTCCCTAGCAACGAACCGTAGTGAAAGATGTTGGTGTGGTTTGCACGGCGCCAATTTGTCAAATAAGTGGGAGCCTCGTTCCGGGATATTTGAACAGTGGAAAAAGCAGATCTGAGCATATATTGAAAGAAATACAGCATGGTATCATTGAAAGATTTGTATTTTGTTTAAAATAAGAAGCCACGAGTGTGAAATGAGTCAACACCTATTCTTATATTTTTGAAATTATGCATGATTTGTGAATTTCTTAAATGTTGCATGGCATTGTAAGAAATTATGATTCAGTACCTGAAATTGCTGAAGCGTGGTTGGTTGTCCGTATCTAAGTAACCCAGAAATATTTTGCCTTAGTACTCTTGCGAGAAGAGATCATTAAGGAAGTATCCCCAGGGTAATTTGCACATGTGTTGCAGACGATACGAATTTAGGGAGAATTTATAGTTTGGTACTGCCCGAAAGCCGTTTAAATTACTTGTGTGATTTTTAAGTAAGTCTGTAGGTAAGAGTTTACTGAGTTAGAATATTCGTTGATATTCATAGGGAAGTTGTTTTCTTGAGGGCAGAAAACAGGTTAGTGATATTAATTTAGATGAGTTAGCGACAAGACAGATAGACAAGAATGGCAACTTTACGGCAACTTGCGCGAGAATTCAAAGTTCTTGGATCTGAAGAATTAGGTTATTAAGGGACACAATTAGTTGAATTTGTAGAGCGTAGTCTCAAAGAGTACAAAGAACAGCAAGCAGCCGAAAGAGAGAAGAAAAGAGACACAGCCGAGAAGGAAAGAGAGGCAGCCCAGAAGGAAAGAGAAAAAGAACTTGAGTTAGCTAGACTGCATGCCGAGGAAAGGAATAAAGAGAGAGAACATATGTTAGCCATGGAAAGACTAAGAATAGAAGCGGAGTCCATGAGGGTCAAAGAAGTGAACGTACAGTTAGGACCCTCGAGCAGAAGAACTGAGGATAGACGTACCGTCCAGATAACCATGCCTATGTTCAATGACAAGGATGAAATTATTGATAACTTTTTAACCCAGTTTGAAAAGTTAGCTTTAATACATCAAATACCCAAAGAACAGTGGGCTATTAATATTTCGGCATTTTTGCAAGGCGCTGCCAAGGAGGTTTATCATAATTTGGCACCCGCTGAAATAGATGATTATGAAGCTCTCAAGAAAGCATTACTACGGCACTATGAGCTGACAGCTGAAAGTTTCCGTAAACTTTTCAGAGAGTCATCTAAAAAAGCCACAGAGCCTCACGCGCAATTCCATAATCGTGTACGCGTACTTTTCGATAAGTGGATAAAAATGTCCGGAGCCGAACTTACATACGAAGGCATACGGGAAGAAATTCTAAAGGAACATGTCCTCAGCACATACCGTAAAGACCTAATAGTATTTTTAGCGGAGCGTGATTTCGCGACCTTAGAAGATATTAGTGTAATGGCCGAGCGATATGAAGCTGCACACTCTCGTCCAGCCACATGGAGTGGCAGAGATCGAACCAGAGTCCCAGAGTTTAGGAGAGGTAATGTTTTAACACCTATCAGGCGGAATGGTCAAAATGGTGGGAAGCCAGGGGCTGACAATCCCAGACGTGATCAGTCCCGGGGCTCAGGTAAGACCCAAGGAATGGACAAGATAACCTCTGGTAAGAAAGAGGAAGTTGTGTGTTATGGCTGCAACAAACCCGGCCATATTCTTAACAACTGCAGAAGATACCGTCGCACTGTAAATGTAGTGACCCCAGATACTAGTAAACAGAGTAATCTATTGCAGCTACGGTAAATGGCGTAGAGGTTACTGTGTTGTACGACACCGGCTGTAGTTATCCAGCTTTGGTGGACAGCAAGTTTGTTAACCCTACTGATTATACAGGTGAAACTGTATAGGTACAATTTGCAAATAAGAGTAGAGATTCCCTTCCAGTTGTTTATATCAATCTTGATTCGCCTTAGGTGAAAGGACGAATTCAAGCAGCGTGTTTGTCAGGGTTGTCGCATGATGTTATTTTAGGATGTAGGTATGTATTGCCACAACCTAATCCTATGACGTGTACACCTGTACACGTGGGGTCTGTAGAGACTAGGTCTATGAGACGAAGGTCAGGGCCGAAACTTCGCCCATAGATAATTTGCTACCTGGCGAATTAAGGAGACTTCAAGAGGAAGATTCTACCTTTAATAAGATAAGCGGGTATGCAAAGGACAAGTCAGTGCGGAACTTACCCGACGGTGAGGTAGAGTTCGCACTGAAGCGAGGTATCGTGTACCGATACGCTCGAAAAGGGACCGAAAGGTATAAACAGGTAATTGTACCACGGTCTAAGCGGGATGAAGTACTTAGGCTTGCTCATGAAGGTTTACTTGGTAGTCACATGGGTGTGGCTAAGACGCGAGATAGGTTAGTTAGGGAGTTCTATTGGCCAGGTGTGTATGGTGATATAAGGAGGTTTTGTCTGTCGTGCGACAAGTGTCAGCGACTGGCACCTAAGACCTCACATCGCCCAGTGCCGCTAGGAACTACCCCTCTGAATGATGAACCTTTCTCACGGGTGGCTATGGATTTGTTAGGGCCGATAGAGCCCACAGCGGAAAGTGGCAATCATTATGTGCTAAAGATTGTCGATTATGCTACCCGATACCCGGAGGCCGTTGTTTTAAGGAACATCGATTCAGTTACGGTAGCTGAAGCGTTGTTAGGGGACTTGTCTACAGTTGGTGTACCAGACGAAATACTAACTGACCAAAGGACGCAGTTTGTTAGCCAGGTGATGGAGGAAGTAAACCGGTTACTTTTTATCAGGCACCTGACTACTACCCCTTATCACCCACAGTGTAACAGTCTTGTGGAGCGTTTCAATGGGACATTGAAACAAGCTTTAAAAAAGTTATGCGAAAATCGACCTAGGGATTGGGATCGATACCTTCCCGCGATACTTTCTGCGTACCGCGAAGTACCCCAAGCTAGTCTTGGATTTTCGCCTTTCGAGTTAGTTTATGGGAGGACAGTGAGAGGACCCATGGATGTACTGAAGCAGTTGTGGACGGATGAGAAAGCATCCGAAGAGGTAAGAAAAACATATCAGTACGTTGTTGACCTCCGCAATAAACTGGAGGAAGTTTGTAACTTGGCCCAGAAAAATCTCTGTGATGCAAGGGGACGTCAGGCCAAGTACTACAACAAGAAGGCGAAAGAACGTAAGTTTGAGGTAGGCGACAAGGTGTTGTTGTTGTTGCCATTAGAACATAACAAACTCCAAGTGTCTTGGAGAGGACCGTTCGTTGTAACGGAGAAGAAGGGTGGACAGAATTACCTACTTAAACACTACCGAGAAAGAGAGTCACCTACTGTGTTCGTGGTTGCTACAGTTGTGACGGAAGAACCCGACGACAATGTAGGAGTAACGGAAGTACTTCCTGGTTGTCCGTTGACGGGGAAGGAAACTTACGTAGACGTCGTCCTTGACGAAACGTTAACGTCAGACCAACGTGGCGAGGTGGAGGAGATACTTCACGATTGCGAAGACATTCTGACGGAGGAACCAGGTATGACGGATTTGGAGGATTTCAGTCTGAAGATATTAGATGAAACACCAGTAAAACTGAGACCCTATCCACTTTCGCATGCGAAGTTAGAAACCGTGAGGAAAGAAATTCGAACTATGCTGCAATTAGAGGTCATTGAACCAGCTGAATCAGCGTATAATTCACCGGTTGTTTTAGTGCAGAAGAAGAATGGCGATCAACGGTTTTGTATTGATTACAGGAAGTTGAATAGGATCACAAAATTCCAAGTAGAAATGTTACCAGATCCTGAAAATATATTTGCCGGAGTGACGAACGCAAATTACTTCTCGAAAATAGACTTGTCGAAAGGTTATTGGCAAATTCCTGTACGCAAAGAAGACCGTCCGAAACTTGCTTTCGCAACACCAGATGGAACATACCAATTTGTAGTTATGCCGTTCGGGGTCCAGAACGCACCCAGTGTCTTCACCCGAATGATGAAGAAACTTTTAGAACCTCTTAGAGGAAGCGGAGTCTCAAATTTTATGGACGATTTATTGTTAGCGACTGCTGCTTGGGAGGAACACCTAATTCTGTTGAGAAAGGTTTTGGAACGACTCAAACAGGCAGGGCTAACCGCCCGACCCTCCAAATGCCATATTGGATTTCGTAAATTGACGTATCTAGGACACACCCTTAGTGAAGATACATTAACCCCAAACAGTACGAAGGTCGAGCAGCTTCGGAATACCGCACGTCCAACTACAAAGACGTAAGTTCGTTCATTTCTCGGTCTTGCGGGTTATTATCGGAAATATGTTGCCAATTTCAGTGCTATTGCTAGCCCGTTGACCGACTTGACGAGAAAGAAATCTCCGACTAAAGTTGTTTGGACAGACGCTTGTGAGAGGGCCTTTCAAACGTTGAAAGATAGACTGACGTTAGACGCCATTGTTAAGCTACCAGACGTGACAAAGGACTTTGTGTTACGTACAGACGCTTCTGACAGGGGTCTTGGTGCAGTTTTACTGCAAGAGTATGATGGGAACTTATTTCCTGTTGCATATGCGAGTAGGAAACTTAATACCGCTGAGCGTAATTATTTAGTCACTGAGAAGGAATGCCTAGCGATTGTCTTTGGGATTCATAAATTTCAGCGTTATCTGTATGGGCGAAACCGATCATCAACCTTTAGCGTATCTTGCACAGGCTCAATTGACTAATGGGCGTTTAATGAGGTGGTCATTGTTTCTACAACACTATCAAGTCCAGCTACATTACATTCGTGGAAACTCAAATGTGGGGGCAAATTGCATGAGTCGGTTACTTAAGTCTGAGGTGAAGGTGTCACTTCAGGACATGAAAACATTAAACTAAACTGTAACTTCAAAATTCGATGAGCACAATCCCAGATTTTACTCTTAAGGGGGGGCTATGTGATGTGTCGAATTTTTAAAACTCTTAGAAGCTTTGGTTAAAGGAATTGTATCAAAGTCAATTTAAATAAAGTAGAAAGGGCTAGAGATAGATGATTATTTTCATTTCATCTCTGAACGTCAAAAGGGAATTCGTTCTAGCGGACGTAACATGACCGAGTCAGACGCTATGGTACAAGAGAATGACATAAAACCCTTTCCCAAAATCGACCGGGGAAGGGCGGGAGCTGGCTATAGATGATTGTTCAAAGTAATGTTAATTACGGCATGATTAGTTGTTTAGTTGTCTTGTCAATCCAAAATTTATACGGAACAGGTTTAGGAAACAGTATATTCCGATTGGTTAATATGGATTTATGGGCGTAACTCTGTATGAAATTAAAGGTTTTACTTTAGGAAAATTCTTTAGACTTCAATCTTACTTCGCAAAAGAGTTGTCGAGACTCCGGGAAGAGCGTGTAAGACGTTATCTCGTGATTTGGCTGTAAAACGGGAGTTTTGTCTCAGCGAGTAGGCAAACTCTTCATTCTGAATTCGTGAAAAGTACGTTTTCATTATAGAGTAAGGGGCCAGATAGTTGTCTCAGTTAGGAGACGGACTATACGTGAGGTTCGTGGAAACGAATATAGAAACGGCAAAAGGAAACAGCTTTCCTGGATTCACATGAGAAATCCCTGAACAATCACAGGACCAGAACAAATTATACGCAGAAATCTAAGTCCAGAGACGATTTTTAAGTCAGAGTTCGACGGACAAGAGTCAAAGACGAAACAGCTAGACACAGATCGGCAGAGTAGGGACGAACGGAAGTCTTGATGTCCGCATAAAATAGGTGATGAAGTCTCTCATCGTTGCACTCAAAGGTCACATCTCATTGGCAATGAAGATAGTAATTTAACGTTGAAAGTAATTTTACATTTAAAGAAATTTGTTTTGTCTTTTTTTTTGAGTACATTTTAGTACCATTTTCCTTCTTTTGTAACCAAGTCATTGATTTCTTTCATTTTAAATTCTGTTGATAAACTGATTAAATTTTATATTTGTTCATTGAAAGGGGGCTCGTCGTGTTTATTTTATTCAATATACTTGTTCAGTGATCTGCATTCTTCTTTCTATCTATCGACACTGGGTAAACTACACCGCGGAGGTCATTCCCTAGCAACGAACCGTAGTGAAAGAGGTTGGTGTGGTTTTCACGGCGCCAATTTGTCACACATCATATATTTTACTTCCTCACTAACTTGATTATTAAACAGATCTAGGTGTATAAAATTATAAAATCTATAATTGTTTTGTTCTCTGGATGCCAAAGCCATCTGTTTACGTTTGCCGTCCCTCTTGCTTGTATCAGTATTTATTTTGCTTCTTCTTCTGCTTGTTCAGTTGGAGTTGCAACTGACTGCTGCCGCAACAAAGGTTGCGAAATGACTATTATACAAAGGAGATTAGGTGGTGATTGTTCCCATGACTTTTTCGTAATTTATTTAAATAAGTATTGGCACGACATGTATTTTGATTTATTTATTTGATATGTCTCCAAGTTTCCATGGACTATGCTTTTTTCTATTCTGCCTTATAAACTTTATAGTATATGTTCATACTGTTTTCAGCTGTTTTTCAGCTGGATGTGTTTGTACATGCTAATAACTTGTCTATAGCAATATATAATACAATAGCTCTTTGCCACAGTGTAACAATAATTTGAAATAAAATACAATAATTTCACGCCACCATGTGAAAATGGTCGAAACCATTGCGGTATCTATCTTGGGTGTTTAAGGATACTGTATCAAAAACAATTAAACAAAAAGGATTTTGTATTCCTTTAATGTATATTTTGGTAAGCATATATTTTTTAAAGCAATATTCCAACCAAAACAACCACCTAGTTGAAAATGAATAAAAATTGAGACACTGTTTTATTGATGGAATTTCAGTTCTTTGATAGTCGTGAGTTTGGAAGACTCATTACTAAATTTAACATTTGACTCTTTGGTGCGGAATTGAAGCACATGATTCAAACATATGCAGCTCCAGAAAATGCCACGGCTCATATCCTTTCCTCTACACAGAAGTTGACTTTCATGTTTCATCTATACTGATAAATGTAAGGTTTTTTTTAATAGATTTGACGAGAAACATGTATATGGGCACTCCAAAAGTTTAAGTTATTTAATTTTTAATATCATGGTGTTTGCATAGATTTAATATGGGAATTGAATTAGTACCGTGAATCCTTAAGCGCCTAGGATATACAAATTTTGAGGATTTGTTTGTATGTTTATTCTAAATAATCAAATAGTTCTCTCAGCATGGGATATATTGCATTGGTATTATTGATATAAGTGACTATAATATTACAACAAACTGTAAAGCCATTACTTTATAATACTCATGAAACCAAGGTAAATTTTTAATTTGTATATGGCTAATGGCAGCTTTCCTAAAACACTGCAATAATTAATTACCTATTTTAGAGTAATTATTTTGCATATTCCATGCTATATTTGTTAAAATGTGATTACATATGATAATAACATCTAGGAGAAAATAAGCTAAATTCTAATATTTACATAGTTTGAGCGCCAAAGGTCGGCAGAGAAACAAATTACAATAGCACTATCGAATACGGGTATGGAGAAAGGGGTGTACTTCTACACAATACTTGCATATCCATTCATTTCACTTTCTTGTAAGTTAAAAAATATTTACATTCAGCAAATTATTTTTGAAAAATGTTCTGTGTTTTTTATGACTGTAAAATCTAACATGTTTTCGTAATTTGCCTCGGATGCGGGATGCGGGATTTCGTGGGTTCTATCCTCGGTCGAGGATATAAAGGCTTATAAAATGGCACTAACAGCTGCCACGCTTAGCGCTTATCATCTAGATGTTAGTGTTATGACTGGTCTTCCTGGTGTCAGGATAATGTGAGTGGGTGGGTCATGATGCCACATATCTGCGGCATGATGTCTCAGTGCTAGACAACACTATAAACTGCCATACTGCTGACTTCATTGTGATATGACTGCAAAATTGTTAAAAATCCAAATCACGCACACACACACACACACACACACACACACAAGACAAACACTGAACATTCTCATGTATGTACGTATGTAAATCGTGGTATTGGAAATCGGCTGGTCAGTATGGCCCAATATGGTGACTGAAGGAAAACAAATCGATGTGAATTTCAAGAATTAATTCCGACGTGACGGAAATTGCCAAGCGCTCTACAGCTACAGTAATGACGTTGCTTTCATCTTGGAACCGATTGAATGTCTCTTAGGACACGTAGACGCCATATAAAGAATTACTTGGTGTAATGAAAATGTCTACACTTTCCACCTTCTATTTACTGTATGGTGCCAATTGAGAAATTTATATTGTCATAACGTTATCCATAATCATACATAGATTCAGGTTATGAAACCTTCATCTATCTATTTATTTACATATCACCCCTCGGGTAACCTAGTCGTTAGAGCTGCCTCGTCGGATGCGGAAGGTCGCAGGTTCGAACCGCAGCCGAGTCATGCCAAAGATTTATGATAATGGTACATGCATCTACCTCACTTGGCGCTCAGCTTTAAAAGGTTAAGGATAGAACTGGTCGGCCTGGTGTCAGTATAATATGACTGCGTGGGACATTATGCTAAAGGTCTGCGGCAAATTGTTCCTTTCTAGACATCACTATTAACTGCCACACTGCAGATATCGTAGCGATATGGAATATAAAATTGTTTTTGTTGCTGTTGTTGATGTTGTTGTTGTAGGGTTTAACGCCATGTTCAGCACAATATAGGCTATACATGGCGGCCAATATAAATGGTGGAGGAAGAACCCGTAAAAACCTCAGAAAGAACCACCAATTCACGAGAAGCAACTGGCAAGCTTGATCAAATACCCACACTGGCCAAACCCGAGACTCGAATCCACGCAGAGGTGAGAAGGCAATAATCCGTAAAGGTGAGATCTTTAGACCACTCAGCCAGTCATAGCCTCGAAAAAATTCTTAAAGCAAAGTTAAAAATCTAACTCACTACACACACACACAAACACACACACGCACATACACACATACACACACATATATATATATATATATATATATATATATATATATATATATATATATATATATATGTGTGTATATATATATATATATATGCATATACATACATACATACATACATACATACATACATACATACATACATACATACATACATACATACATACATACATACATACATACATACATACATACATACATACATACATACATACATACATACATACATACATACATACCTTTCCTCTATTAAGTTAATGTTATCTGTTTAAACGGTACTGCTATTTATTAATTATGAACTGAACTGCTTGTCATTTCGAAACGATTTAAGAAGATTGCATTTGATGCAAATATGAATGGTAATCTATGTTTTATTGTTAAACAAGAATCAGATTTTGAAGCATTAAATTATTTATGCAACAAGTTATGCTGAATCATTTCTTATTGTTCAATACTCTGTCTCATGTTTATTTCAAAGTGAAAAGATGTTAATATTCTCACGTAGGAAAAGTTGGTAAAGAATTTTGATGATCTCATCTGGTCAAAAGCTGTTCATATAATATTCACTTATACCCGTAGGAAACTCTAATAGATCTGTTCGGAGACAATTGGTGTACTTAATATACTTCTTTGGAAAAAATAATTACATTAAAATGCAACGTCTTCGGTTGAAACCATTAAATCGACTATCAGAAGCTGTAAATGTCAGTATATCGTTGTACTTAGACCGGTGCAATGCTAGCATTGAGAACCATAAAACAAACCATCACACAAACCAGATTTTATTACCCAGAATTCCAAGGGGTCTAATCTATAGTGAAGTTTGAAGTTAGTGTCTCTCTGAAACAACAAGGCCTCTTTGCGTCAATTTAGGTGCATACTTGATGTTTCCGCTAAGCAATAATATCCACGATAAGTATGCAGTTGTCCTTTATTTGACCTGGAACATAAAAGGTTTTTAGAGAAACAAAAATCTACGGAATTCTGAAATATTTGCAATTACACATGACCTAAAATAAATAATTACCAATTCTCTTTTGTTTCTTCTAAAAACATACGAGATAATCTCAGAGCAAATTCCTGGTAACTGATTGCAGATTTTAATTGTTATCAAAATCATAATGGTAAAATAAGTCTTACAAGCGTTTTAATACAGATTTTCATCCTCGACTGTCTGTTATTTTTTTTAATTTATTTTGCTTGGCTTTGTTCCTTGATTGAGGATAGAATAGGTATAGCATAACTTATTATGTCTGAATGTTCTGGAAGCTAACTTCAGGCCCACACCCTGTCCATTGTTTTGTTTCATATGCTGTAAATGAGATTCTAAGCAACACAACTATTCATTCCAATCTTAATATAAGTCTTTGGGATCTATAATTAGAGTTTACAAATGTGTTCAGTTAATATTTTGAGAGATTATTTATCTAAATTATTAATTAGAATTACAAGTACTCATTAACATTTAGATCAAACATGTTTGAGAATTATTGAGGAACCATTAAGTTATGTCAAGACTATTGGTACATCGGCACATTCTAAATTATTAGTCCATCGACAGACTGGAATTCATTCAGACCACTCTATACATTTGGACTTGTATCAAACTATTAGGCTATTTGGGGTTTAATTCACAATAATAACTTCCTTTCACATTTTCACTTTGTATTTATAAACTATTTGTTAAATTTTCCTAAACTTGGTTTTCTTCTTTTTATTATATTGTTTATGACAATATAGTCTTAACATTCCTAAACATAAAATCGTCCATAAGTTATCACAGTCGTCTACAAACATATCACAGTTTATGGAAATTCGTATCTAGTTCAGGTGAACTGGTTATGTATCTTTATTACTTCTGATTTTATATTTTTAAAATACTTACATTGTTTGCCATGGTGACAATGCTATCTTGTTCCAGAAATTGTCTAGCGCAGATGGTCACTCAAACGAACGATTCTTATAAGTCTTCAACAATAAGTTTCTTATTTCTGGAAATTTACCAGTCGTGGTTTGGTTTAAGATCCATGCACAATTTAGGAAAGTTTTATATGTTTGCACTTTCTCCTGATGACATGCATCATTTGCTATTTAACTCTTTCCGTTCTGCGTGTTTTTTCAGTGTTAAGGTAATACATTAATTGACCATTTCGTAAACCCCTTTCTTTGTTTCCTCACAGGAGAGTTAACGTCCTAATGAGATAGTCTCTATTAAGTAATTAGTCCCTTGTACTCGTCTGTATTCTATCTCTCTTCTTCTGTTGTCCCTTCGTCTTACCTCCTGTACTCTTCCTGTGCCATTCTTTGTTCTATTTACTTCTCCTGCACCCTTTCTGTGATACTTTGTAATCCCTACATACTTCTTTTTTTTGTTTTTAATTAGCAAAGGCGTGTATGCTCTACTTTTGGATGCGCTCATATTTACACTCTTTCGCGAAATCACATAAGCATCCACTTTATCTTTCTTTCTGGGTAATTACATCATGTATTACATTAATTAAACTACAATTCCAGATTTATTAAGTTACAACCAACTTTAAAATCATTATTCTATGTATTTTGTTTTACTACCATTCGTTTTTTATCAGACCTTTGAAGTACACCCGAGTTTCATCATTACATGAATTGTATGTGCAATAAGAAAAAGTAATAGTTCATATAAAACCATTTATAATTTCTGCATTTGTTAGCTATATATACATGTTGTGTCTCGTACTGATTCATTCACAACTTTATTTGATGACATTCCTACACAGATTTGCTCACCACGACAACATTGTCTTCAGTACATTCCGTTAATAAGCGAAGTGACATAACCATTATCGAACAGGCGTATAGGCTCTGATGATCTCCGTTTCTAACCAAAAACTTCAGCTGCATTTTTGTTCTCTAATTTAGTATTTTGACTGACTTGTAAAATAGTATATCTCTGATAGACATGCAAAATACCTTGACCTCGGTATGTTTTTTAATGCTATTTGTACAGACTATGGAGAACACTATTCATAGTCTGAACCAATCTATTTGCTTAGAGATACGAATGTTTCTCCTAAGTAACTGTTTAAGTGATTAGAATCGTATTTTCAATTCCTGTGTATCTCACGTTTGTTGTTCACATCGCGAATATCAAATTCATTGGTTTGTTTGTCTGAAAGTTTCGTTTGTGACACTGTGAACTCAGCTACGTCGTTAATTTTATTGCATTGCATGTTCATCGACCATCCCATAATATATTTTATTCACATAAAACTTTGCATTACGTTCAGTTATCTCCAATTTACCAACTTTTCCTTTCCCTTCCTAATGAAGTTAGTAAGTATTTTATTTACATTGCAAAACAAATGTTTTCTATAGCGTTTTGATCAAAGTTTTCACATTTGTGGACACACGTGCAACCTTTTAAGTTTGTCCTTAAACACAATCCGAATGCGAAAGAAAAAAACGTTTCCTACTATTTTGTTATTGTTAAAATTCATGGACGTATGCACGTGTGTGTGGGTTGCAGTATATAATTAAGCAACTTTTGTTCTAGCTTGCTCTTCTCCTACTCAGCACCGGGAAACATTACTTCGAACTCCATAGTTAACATTAGCATGTATATTTTAACTTTCAATCCACCATCTACGTCGTGGGAAACCTTCTATCCACCATCTGTGTCGTGGAAAAAGAAAAATAGTGAAGGTCACCTCTTAACATTTCAGTGTAATATGCAACTTTAAATGTTTTGGGATGCGTACTAACTTTCCTATGTCCGGTGCCTGTAGAGAATGTCACTCGTATAATTTCTCATCAAATACTTTATTTTTTGCTTGTAATGCAGAACAAGCCCGCAGATCAGCAATTGTATTATGTATTGTAATGATCAATTCAAACAACCCTCGTAAATCTCTATCAGCCGACTGATTATGCGACAGTCTATCTAGGTCTATGCAGTTGGATCATACTTTATTATGTAGGTTAAATTTGTACAATTTAAGACATTTAGAGAGAGAGAGAGAGAGATCACTGTATAAGATTTACCGGAAAATGTTTGTGTTAAATCAAATGATTGAATTCGATCGAGCGAACGTTTTCGATAAATAATTCTGATTAATTATTTTAGCCATAAATTTAACTCTGTCAAGGGATTCATAGATTCTGTTCATTTCATCAAAGTACAATGGGTAAATCTTCATTGTCAGAAGCCAGAAGGAATTTATTATAAGGCATACTAAAATAACAAGAGTAGAGAAATCAAATCTGTTTAACTTGGTCGAGAAACATCAACATCATCCATCGGTTGATTTCTTTTAATTTCCTCTGAGACGATACAAAACCTGACATATTGTTACATGCAATGTGTGTATTAGTGTGTGTGTATGTGTGTGTGTGATTTGGACTTTTAAGTTAGCTTTAACAATTTTTCAGTCATATCGCCACGATGTCTGCAGTGTGGCAGTTTATAGTGATGTCTAGCACTGGAGCATCATGCCGCGGACATGTGGCACCCAGTCACATTATATTGATACCTGGCCCACTTGTCCTAACACAAACCTCTTAATAATGAGCACTGATTCAGGAACTGCATTATCATTCTTGTACCAAAATGCTGTATTTGTTACAAATTAATTATGAATATTACACAAATAATTATATGTATGATTCTTTAATTAACTTGCTGCGATTTATATTATGGCTAAATCAAACTTTGGAGAAAATCGTCAATTTTTAATTTCTACTAGCGTATGTTAATGTGTCATCTCACATGTATTCCTTGGCAATAGTGCAAAACACCCAAAGAGTTTCAAGATATCAGTTGTTTTCTGTTTACCTAATTTACCAACCCCAGTAAATATTTTTTCGTTTGTTGGAATAGTTGTTTTATGTTTATTGACCTCTCAGAAAAATATATTCACCAGTGTTGGCATCCCATTCAACGTTTCTGTGCCTGTTAGATCAGTAGCGAAGGTAGCAAACTGTAGGTTTCAGTGTCAACACTGCTTAATCAACAATCTATGCTATATCAGCTTAAATTTGTCACACTATAGTGTCAGCTATAGTGTATCTTCCAACTTTAGTTACAGCTTTTAGATTATACAACAATTAATACATGCATAGTAAATTCAATGAAAACTTAACTGGGGGCGTGACGATTTTCTTTTGAGCTGAGATATTTAATTTTATCTTAAGATAATTTTTTTGCAAGTATAGTAAATATAATTTGCTATTACGTTCATTAAAATCGAAACAAAACTTTATGGCGGCTACTGACAAACAAAATATTTTGTTTTCTAAAGTGTCAGGCTCCTGCTCAAAAACATCAAAATGCTAGTTTTTAGTATAACTGTGTTATTCTCAGTGAAAATGTAACGTGTCCAAAAGAACCGTTACGCCAAAACCATAGAAATGAAACAAAAACAATACGTGTAAGCTCTGACACTTCGATGATGACAAAAGTGTAAAATTACCGTTGAGACTTTGGATACAAAAATATAAATGAAAAACATAACATTTTAGAGTATAGTTGTCGAAAGACACTTTGGATCCCATGGAATTCATGTAAATAACATGTATTTATATATTCAGATGAATCCAGTATTTTAGTACGAAGAAGCCATTGTTCCAATAACACAACTGATGGATGTGTCATGCTTGCTACTGAAAACAAGGTGATAAAAATTGATATCGCACAGAAAATGTGTCACTTTAATAGTCGAACAAATAACTTTCATTAGAGTTTGCTTGATGTAATAAAATTTATTATTTAGCACAAATGCTAAGTTAGAATTTAAATTGAAATATGGTTGTGCACTTGTCAATCAAAACTTATTCGTTATGCTTTGTCATCCATAATTAACTTAAGCTATACTTTATAATTTTGGAAAAGTTTTATATATAAATTGTACTTAACATTTAAGCACTATTCGGTATTAGCAGCAAGATATTAAATTCTGTACCAAGGATGATCGCGTAAGATACTGCGCAGTTTTTACTTTCTTTCTCCCTTCTTCAGTTTCTATCTCTCACTCATGCAGCCGATCTCCTTCTCCGTCTGCATATCTGTCAATATCTGTCTATTAGCCTTTGCTGCATATCTGTCAATATCTGTCTATGAGTCTTTGATGCATATCTGTCAATATCTATGAGTTTTTGCTGCATATATGTCAATATATGTCTATGAATCTTTGCTGCATATCTGTCAATATCTGTCTATGAATCTGCAGCCGATCTCGTCCGTCTGCATATCTGTCAATATCTGTCTATGAGTCTTTGCTACAGTTTTCCCAAACAACCAAAAGACTATCAGTTCAACTT
Organism: Potamilus streckersoni; assembly: GCA_016746295.1. Lineage (NCBI taxonomy): Eukaryota > Metazoa > Mollusca > Bivalvia > Unionida > Unionidae > Potamilus > Potamilus streckersoni. The sequence goes on along the minus strand of JAEAOA010001664.1, from coordinate 1,467,771 downwards.
CCGTTATGAATTTTAAAAGTTGCAGTTCTGACACCGTGATCATGGGTCTCAAAGCCTTTTTTTACACCCCAACCCCACCCCTTGCCCTTTTGTGCCCATTTCTCCGTTCTCTCTTTATGTCGTACATATAAGGATACTATTAGCTTTGTTCATTTTTAAGTACCATATATCATACATAGCTGGTCTGATGCAGATATATGTTCGACAGAATCTTGAACATAGATATATAATACAATTTTAGTTTGGAACCTTGCCATTCCATGGCGCCTTT